>JAQZBX010046926.1:0-20629 GCA_029593785.1 Cabassous unicinctus | reverse complement strand
CTTCCACCATTATCCCATACCCTTAATATCCATTCCCACACATATTTCCCTGATTTCTGGCTATATAAATTGGAAAACTCATGCAGTTCTTTTAGAGTATAGCATACTTCCTCATGGGTCACACTTTGTACTTCACCTTTGGGGGCTTGTTGTGATTTTAGTCTAGTAATAGGTCTCAAAGAGAAAAGGGGTGGTGAGGGTAGGTAAGGAGAAGGACTAGAAATGTCTTGCAAACTACTGGCCTCAGGGTATTCCTTTACATTTTCAGCTGGTAAGACAGGATTTTTCTCTTCAGGGAGGGGTTGGAAGGCAGACTCCTCAGGGCAGGGTAGAGATTGAGCAGTGCAGGCTGGAGTTTGGCTGGTACCTGCCTCAGGGCTGGGAGGAGGTCCAGACTCCCTGGGGCAGGCTCCAGGCTGGTTGACACAAGCTTGACATTGTGTGGTCTCCACAGGGCAGACCATCTCAAGTTTATCCAGCAAAGTCTCAGCAGAATGTAGGGTTTTAATGTCCCCACTGATATCATCGTCAACTCAAATGTCTATATCAAGTCCATGCCTTTCCAATCAATGCTCTCACTTTAACAGCAGACATCCTGCAATGTTGAGATTTTAGTTTCTATTGTAAGTCTGCTACTTGTACAATGAGACTCTGAGTCTGGTTTTCAGAGATCTCAAGTCTGTGGCTGCATGAAACAATATTTTGTTTTAGAGCACACATAGAAAATTTCACATCATTCATGTGCTGTTTAAGTTGTAGATTTGAAGCCTTTAGCTCATCCCTTTCTTTTGTAACTATATCTAGAATATTTAGGAGCAGCAAGCCAAAACCTTTGTATCTTTTGATTCCACAAAACTCTGTTAAGGTGTTGAAAACACTTTCAATCAAATCTTTGCTTCTTATAATCATGGAAATATTCAAATCCAGTGGTGATATTTGGTGTATCTGCATTGCCACCTCATGCCATGGACTGTCAGTGGCCTCTTGATTATTGGAAAGGGATTCATTAGTGCCCTTGAATTCAATCAGAGTAGAGAGCCAATTGCAAAACTCCCAGAACCACTTCAGAAGTCCCATTTTTAAGATTCTGTTTCTCAAGAACCACTTGGTACTTCTGGTATGAAGCTGTATTAGTCAGGATTCTCTAGAGAAACAGAACCAACAGGAGATATCTGTAAAGAGTATGAGATTTTATAATATTCTTTCACACAACAATGGGGATGCACAAGTACAAATCCCACAGGGAAGACTGCAAACCAGGGGCTCCAATGAAGGTCCTTGATGAGTTCCCAGGGGACACTGGCTGTCTGAAGTAGAATTGGAAATTCTCTCTCTGAATGCTGAAATCACTTCCCTTTTAAGGTCTTCAACTGATTAGATAAGATGTCACTCATTGCTGATGGCAATCTCCTTGGTTGATTGTAGATGAACTAAGCCATCTATGCAATCAACTCACTGATGATTAAAGTCCATGAAATGTCCTTGTATTACAAATAGTCCAGGGCTTGCTTGACAAAACAACTGGGCACAATTACCTGGCCAAGTTGACACATTAGCCTAACCATCACATAGACCTTTCTTTACTTGTCTGTATTATAACAACAAAAAGCAAAACCAAGTTTTTTCACATTTCAGATTCTTGAGGACTTCAATGTTGAATGTATAATACACAAATGTTGAGTCTTTCCTTTTTTGTCCTTTAATTTTTCTTTGATATGCTCAGATTAACTTACCTAAGGGAACATAAAACCAGAGTTGGGTGTCACAGGAGTTGTGGGAGAAGGGATATGTGTGTGTGTACATATCACACATATGAAGGCAGAAGACACACAAAAACATGGGGAAATAGCCTAGGCACAAGCTCCTGTGCACCACCATAATTCTGCCTCATTTTATCCTACACCAGAAAGCAAAGCTAAGAATTAAGTGAATTAAGAAAACCAATATACTGTATTGAAAATAGTTTGAGCCAAAGAAATGAACCCTACCTTTAAAAGATTCTTGATATTTGTGACATGTACAATATAAATTTAAAATATCCAAGAAAATGTTATCCCAAAAAGTACAATGAACACTGGGTCGCTTCCGTGAAAAACTGAATTGCTATAAACATTTAAAGTAGCCACACAAATATACTCAAACTCTTTCAAATATGAAAATTATATATAGCCTTTTAATTTTAAAAATTTTCTTCTACCCTGAGATATTTTAATGCTTTTGATTTAAACAAATTCTTTTCAGAGTCAACAGTCACTTCAGGGAAATGTTGTCTTTCAGATGCTCCTCCCCAGTCTCACTATCAATATGGCACCTGGATATATGTGTCTGTGTTCTTCCCCTCATGTCACACTTCTGAGATCATCCAATGAAGTATGTGGCTGATGAATTTGGGACAGTTCAGCTTGGGTTTCAACCTTCTGAGTTGATCCTATGTTGGCTTTCCCCACTGTGTAACCTCTTGAAATTTAATTGTGCATTAGTCAGCCAAAGGGGTGCTAATGCAAAATACCAGAAATGGGTTGGTCTTTATAAAGGGTATTTATTTGGGGTAGAAGTCCACAGTTACCAGGCCATAAAGCATAAGTTTCTTCCCTCACCAAAGTCCATTGCCATGTGTTGGAGCAAGACAGCTGCTGATGTTTGCCAGGGTTCAGGCTTCTTGGGTTCCTCTCTTCCCGGGGCTTCATTTCTCTCTGGGCTTAGCTCCTCTGTTTCCACCACAAGGTCAGCTGTAGACTATCAGACGAACGGCTTGCTTCTCTTCTCCTGGGGCCTTTTCTCCAACATCAAAACTCCAACATCAAAACTGCTGCTCAAAACTGCTGCAACTCTGTTCTTTGTGATGCCTTTTATATTTTATTCCCCACCCACCAAGGGGTGGGGCTCAACACCCTACTGACATGGCCCAGTCAATGCCTAATCATAACTTAATTATGCCCAGATGAACAGATCAGTTTACAAGCATAATCCAATATACCTTTTTGGAATTCATAATTATATCAAATTGCCCAATGGCTACAAATTGTAATTCTTGTTTGTTCCCTGCAACAGGCAGTCAGCTTTGCAGTTCTAATAGTTTTGAGGAGGGAGAAGATTAGGGAAGAAATGTAATCAAAATGAAGATATAAAGCTGATGGTTTATTTTTTCTATCTTCTCCCTTATAAATAAAGTGTCTAAGCAGGGAACCATTCCGTCCTTATGGCCCCATAAATGGGTGAGGGGAATAAAAAATCCCCCTCAGGAAGGAAAAGGGTATAATAAAGGGGAAGTTCTAACAAGCCAGAAAGTGTCACAATTTGGCCCCTTTGAGCCTCTAGGAGATTACGGAGAAGGGAAGGGGACAAAAGCAGAAGAAGCAATATTTCTGAGGTTTTGTAGTTTGACTTCTGATCTCTGAGCTGAAGTTACAGAGCAAGAGGACAAACTAAGTAGGCTGAGGAGAAAGCTGGAAACTTCACAGAGGCACCTAAGGATGCTTGCATCACACAACTCCAGGGGGCACAAAACAGTGAATAGCCCTATTTAGCAATTTGGAGGAGCTGCTATAGAGTAAAATTGGAAGGTTTATAGGATTACATGGTATTGGGGATTGCTGAGCCTCAGCTCCTGGTGGAATGAAAGGTTGCTAGTAGCTCTTATGTGGCCTGTGGTGGAACACAAGGTTGATGTTGCTGGCTGGTAAGTTTCCTGGAGTCATTTTCCAATGAGAGCCCAGGATGAGAACTGATTGGGAGTTCACAGCCAGATCTCAAGGATATATACAACATTACCAACAGCTGAGGTGGGTCTGAGTCCACAGACAGGACTACCTACAGAGAGAGACTAGACCACATGTTCTCCAGCAACAGACTTCAGCAACAGGAGCCAGCAGGGAGACTAGTGACTAGATGGACAGGGGGCATTCTTTAAGCAGAAGCTAAGGAACAGCACAGGGATCCACACACAAAGCAGAAATCCACCCTCTCCCCATTGCCACAAGAGTACACTGAGCAGGGTCCCAGAAACCATTTTGCCAGGGAGAACTTGGAGGGTGCAGAACGTGAAACACTAAACATTTATTGAAAAGGCATAGACTAAAAGGAAACTGTTGAAATCAAAATATAATGACAATTCTTTAATTGTCAATTTAAATTCCCCTGGCTCTTACTACGTAGGGTAGGAGTTGGAAGGTGGGTTTATATGGAAGATTAGATTATTAAAAAGTAAAACAGCCACATTGTCTTTGCACTTTTATTGACGGAATGAGCCAACATGCCATTCTGTTATAGCAATTAATAGAACAAAGTTTTCAGTTTATTGATAATTCAGCAAATAGGTCTTTTGAAGAATTACTTGGTCAGATAATTGCTATTCCATAAATCACTATTTGGCACACAGGAGCTCAGCAAATTGGTTTTTCATCAAACCGATCATTTGACAAATTGCTTTTCAGTGGATTGGTCTGTGTCAACTTACTGGTAAGAAAATACAGAAAATCCCCACTCCCATCACTGTTTAGTTTGATTCTATATACTCTTAGCAACTTAAATTTTACATTAGTTGAAAACATTTTAAGATATGTTTCTGTTGCATTCATATCAGCACCAGCAGCTTCACCATACTGGCATAAACATGAAATCTAATGAACCATGAAATTTAATTAATCTAATGACTAGTCATAAATCTGGTGTGAGTGCACAGGCATGATCAGAACATAATAGGGGGAAAGAGGAAAATGAACGATGGGCTGGGAGAGGAGGAAGGGGAGGTTGAATGATACAAATAACCCTGAAGCAACATGAGCTGATGCAGTGAAAATTCACAGAAAAAGTATAAGAGGCTTTCTCCCCTGGAGAAAAATGAGCCTTGTGCTCACTTTGAGATAATCTTCCCTACCCCAAATCATTTTGTTATTTCCAAACAGAACAGAATTCTTTCTCATGGCTAACCTTTGTTGGTGCACTGCATGAAACAATTTTTCTAAGGTTTAATTTGCATAAGTTGAGGCTTGTTTCTCTCAGTGAGTGTTTGTAGTAAGACATCCTTAAAATCAAAATCACCCCAATGCCATAATCTACAATGTATGAACAAGGAAAAAATGCTTTCCTCACCTGAACTAACTAGATTCTATCTCCCTCCCTCCATTCCAACTCAATTCAGACAAATCGGTGGCTTCACATACCCCATGTTCACTGCTGCCACTGCACTGGCCCTTGTTCCCCACTGCCTTGCCCTGCCTGTACTGAACTCCTTGTTTTTCAAGGCTCTGATCTCAAAAACCATATAAAACCTTCCAACAGCTACCTCATTCCACACTGATCTCTCCATCTTTTGGAAATCCTATCAGCACTATTGCCTGATTGGCCCTCATTTTGGCCCTGAACTCCGTACATCTAATAATAACTTATTTTGTGTATTTGTCATTCCAAACTCTATAAGCTTCTTGAGTGGAGGTGTCGTATTTTATATTGAAGACATCTATATACATTATAATAAAGCCTTAATGAAAGGAATGGAATTTTTTTCTGTGGCTTAAATACTTTGCTCTGATTTTGAAATAATTTTGCTAGCTCATATGCTCAAAATAGACACCATACCAAACCATTTAGTAGAAAGAATGCTTTCAGAAAGATTTTTGTAATGACTTGGGGAAAGATGGTATTCAGAAATGGAACTGAATTGGTTCTTTGAAAAACAACTTTGGAACATAATATTCTTTGTTGAACAAAGCACACAGACCTAGAATATATAAATATTTCTGAAAAAAAGAAGAAATCGTATTACAGTACGAAGTACATTTAGGATCCAAATGAGAAAATGAAGACAGAGACTGAATAGTTGGAGGGAAAATCTTACAAATGCAAAGCAAGAAAAATATAGGAAAAAATTATCTTTGTGTCATAATGGATCATAAATTGAACATGAGGGTTTATTTTTAAGAGTGAACATGATATTGGAGTAGGATGAATAAGGCATATATACAAATTGAAAAAAGGTCAGAAAACAAAATAATTTTTGACAAAAGGAACATATACATTCTATCTTTAAATAGCAAACTTTCTTAAAGTTTATTTAAATGAACTTAAAACATCAATTTATTAATGTAGTTCATGTATAGCTCAAGAATATATCTGTTGAATACTTGAAGAGAATGTGGGCTTTAAAATATGGTCTTTATGCTTTATTGCCATGGGTTAACCTTGAAGGTATTGAATTTCATTTGGGAACTTCAATTGGAGGTGTGAAGAAATTGGAGTTTAAAAACAAAAGAAATAAAGATGAAACATTTAATTAAAGAAAACACTAAAGATTTTGTAAATAATTTTATCTACATAATTACTAAAGGTATTATATATATATATCAAAATGTTTAGAAATATAGAGATAAATACCAGAAGAAACAGCTAAAAGAAGTGAAAATGGTACCTCTGTAGAGAGGAAAATGGAGGTGGAATAGGACAGAAATCAAGAAGCATTATTTTTCATTATAACCTTTGTAATACTAAGTTTTAGATTTTTAAAACCGTATGTATATTACTTAGAAAAATATTAAAATTAAATTTTACCAAAAGCATGAAGATACTAAAGAGCTGCTTGGAGGCTCTGCAGGTCTAGGTGGAGCCTCTCCACAGGTGACCTTCATTCCTGATGGTTGGTTAGAGAGCTAGCCATCAAGTGGGGGGGTCTGTGACTATTAATAAATGGAGGTCTTTTCTCTGGGGCTATTTTCCAGAGAAAAATCCTCTGACGGAAGTTGATAGTGTCTATAGTGGTCGATCAAAATTTCAACAGAAGCTTATCCTTAGAGATATGGAGATTATCATGAGAATTAAACAGACTTTGTCTCTAAGAAGTGGTGATGAGAAGGATTGAAGAGGAAGCTGTCACTTTCCAAGTTCATTATAACTTGTAAGCATATACTATTAGGAAAACTTAAAAAGCTAAAAGCTTTTTAGTGCTATTCACTATGAATCCTTTGCAAAATGTAAATAACCACTCCCCATTTTCACCTTTGTTTCACCCACATTAACAAGTCTGGTGCTTTGTACATATTAAGTGATCAACAGGTGTTGAATGAATGAATAACTTTGGATACGTACATGTGCTGCATATTCTCCACGAGCCTTTCCAGATTACTCTCCAACTTTATCGACTCTGCTCTGTTGGTTTCAAGTTGGTTGGGTCAAGAGGAGGCTCTTCCAAGAGATCTGATGATGGAAAGAGAAGGAGGTCTAGATATTTGCTCCACCAGCTCTCTCCTTTTCTCTGCTAGGCCATATTTTGGCAGTGGCTGTGTTTCCCCACCCATGTTCACAGGTCTTGCTAGGCAGCCTTTTTCAGCCACAGATCCCAGTAGCCACTCCTCCTTGTCCCTTCAGGCCTAGGGGAGCTAACAGATTCCTGCTCTTGCTAGTCTCTGCATGCTTCACTACCTTCTCTTAATCCACACCTCTGTAAACAGTGCTTTCTTTAAATTCTTCTATTTTCCTTTTGATTCTTCCCCTACTTGATTCTTCTTCTATTTCCTGCTCAAATCCTGACAGATGCTGCATATACCTGTTTTCCTTCATCAATCCAATTCAATAAATCTGTATGATGCAAGGCATTGTGCAAGATAATGTGGGAGATACAAAGATTCATTCTTGCCCTTCAGTTGTTCAATCCAGTAAATAGTATCAGAAGAAATACAAATAATTATGTTGAACATACAGACTGATTTTGTCGTATGGAGATGTAAAATATTAAATTAGCATTATTGGTAAACTTAGAAAGGGCAGACAATTTTCAATTTCATTCCTTTTCCCATTTCTTGTTAAGGAGCTCTTTGAGTGAGAGTGACTGAGCTTTATCCTTTGTCACAATTCCATTAGAATAATTACCTTAGTAAACATATTTTTGGACCTGGGACTCATTCCAACTTCTATATGATATATATTTAAGACTTTTTAAGGTTATTAAGGAGCAATAAGATAAATAACAAAGGCCTAGATCCTTTCGTATTTATGAATGGATAAATTTCATGTCAAAAAGTAGAAAATACCAAGAGTCTAAGGACATATAGAATCAGAGACTTCCCTCTGTCCACCCTCCTTAGCTTTATCAGATGAGTGATTATGGTATTTTGTTGGGAGATGAACGAAATTTGTAGAACAGGATATTAAAAATTACATGAATTTTTATGCATAATTTTTAAAGTATGGCTTACCATTTAAGAACATGGATATTGGAGCCAGATAGACTGCTTGGATTCAAATCTTGGCTTTACTGCTTTCTTAAGCAAGCTATCTTGTGCCTCAGTTACCCCATCTATAAAATTAGGATAATAGCAATACTTATAGAATCACAATGAAGATTAAGTTAATATTAGCAAAGAACTTGCATGTGGAGCATGCTATATTAACTGTTATATTTTTGGAACTTATAAATCATTATAAAATTTATAAAAATCATTATGAAATACTTTCTCCGAATTAGGTTAAATTTGGCACATAGATTGACTTCTCTGACATGTAGAATTCCATGTGCCCAGAAAAATCTCTTTAAATTCTTCCAATTGCATGTCTCTGTCTTAATTTATATTTTCCAAGATGGGTCTTGACCAAATATAACACTGTGAAACATAGCAAAATTTAATATTAACTTAAGAACTATTCAAATAAGTTATAGAGGGCCCAAAGGAGGAAGAGATAATTTCTAATTGGGAAGAGGTCAGGAGACACTTCATGAAGGTGGACATTTGAGATGGGACATGAAAAAGTCAGTAGGACTTAGAGAGATGTGGGGGAAAGGAAAAGTACATACTTGTCCTTTCAGGAAACCATTTGTAGTTACCAGATTGTACTTGTCTTTTGTTTATACTCGGGTATACTTTCTAAAAGCACTTAATCTTCCCAAGGCCAGCACTAATAGGCTCTGATGTTGTCTATTTTCTGGGGGAGAAAAAGTCAAATAAAGGTTATATAACTGTTACAAATTTAAATGCTTTGTGTTCCACTTCACCAGAACTTCATTAGAGACTGTGAGGTCACAATACTTAGCTACCAACTGGTGTGTGTGTGTGTGTGTGTGTGTGTGTATGTGTGTGTGCATAATCCAGATTGCCAGTCCTTCTCTTTCCACTTCTAAATTATCTTCTTCTACTTTATTTGGGGGAAAGGAAGGTTTGTTACATATCTGTCCTGAGTCAGTTTTGTGCCACAGCTTCTTCTCTCGGCCTCTGCAAACTTCCCCATGAGCCATCATTCATTTTACTGCTGGTTGCTGCCAGGGCACTTGGCCAACTGCCCTTTTGAAAGGATGTTGTTACCCTCTGAGGGTGTCAGCAAAGGGGTGAGTCTGAGACTAGCACTTATAATGTCTGACTTTTTTATTTTCCCCATCACTATTAGAGGGTTGTTGTGGAAAATTTTATTTATACAGAAGATTCAGAGTCAAAGGGAGTTTACTTTATAAATACCACCACAAGAAATTATAACTTAATATTATAACTGAATATTATATGTCCTTGGTCTAACATGTCTTTTGGTTGCTCTAGTACTGGGAATTTATTACCAGGACTCTCTTTTCTTATCTTCCCCTAACCCTCTACTCTACTTGATTCACCCCAGTTTGAAATCTTCACTTATTCTTATCCAGATCAATTTATCCATCTCTTTATTTGTCCTTTTTAAGTACATGCCCTCAGGGACTTTCCTTCCACCTTTTAACAGCTCCTCAAGGTATTTTTCTAAACAAAGACAGTTTTCTCCTTAAGACAACTCTGGTGCCATATATAATAAGATGGAGAGGAATCCTCACAGGAAAACTTTAATTTAAGCAAATTGAAGATTAAGCATCAGCCCAGAAAACTAGTCCTCCACTGATAGTAGCAAAGCAGAAACCATCATTACTTAGAGGCCTGTCATAAGTAGGACTCCCTAGAAATAGAACCGAGATGGGGATTCTTATACAAGTGTTTTATTGGGAGAATGCACTCAGGGAGACCTTTTGGGGGATGAGGAAAGCAGGATTGAGTCAGGGAAAAAATCCAGGTAATGATGTGGGTTTAGTTGAAATCTAGCCTCAACCTGATCCCACAGGGAGGTCTAGAGCAAGATTAACACCACAGATTTATCCTAACTTGAGGCCAGTGGTCCAGTCTGTTGTACTCTCATATGACTCAGATTTAGACTGACTGTGAGTCACCCTTTTGTCACTGGGTTTTGTCTAGGTTCTTGACTATGCTACAGAAATGAATTTCAAGAGCATGTTGGGTTAGTTAGGCCAGTAATTTATTAAGGAATGGTGAGAAGAGAAATGGGAGAAAATAACAGATCATAGGTCCCAGGTAGAGAGGAAGGGGCTGAAGAGTGATAAAGATGACTGATTTACAGACTATAATTTCCCATTATTGATTATAAATGCCCAGGTTTTACTTGCATATTGATCCAGGCAGGGGCAAAGAAGGCCAGAACAGGGGTCCAATGGCAAGAGAGAGATTCAGCCTTTGTGCCTGCCTTTTAAACCATTACTTATTCTTCCCCTTTGCTAATGGCATGGGAGGAGTTCCAGCTGTTTGCTGTTTTGATTGATTACCCCACCCATCAATCCCCCAGGAGGGCTCAATGATAAGGCCCCTGGAGAATATCAGGGGCTTCTCCTGGCTTCTGAAGGAAACCTCATTCTGAATGGGATTCTCACAAGGGTCTTCCAGCAGCCATCTTGGGGGCATCAATATCCACGTGGACTTCTTGCCAGGTTCCAGATCCATCTATTGAGTCCCTATTTTACTAGCCTGCTTCATTCCCCACTCAGAGAGTTTACACTTTTATTCTTAAAGGGGTGCTGAAGGGAGATGGTCATTCTTCTGTAATTACTTCCTGCTGGTTAGAGGCAGTAGGCCCTACTTGACAAGGTGTAAAACCCTCTGGCTGTTCTATCTTGGTTGGAGGAAGACGGATCTGGCATCCTGGGCGAAGCTAAATGAAGTCCCCATTTGGCTAACAAGATGTTGATTCTGGAATAAATAAACTTGATTAGAATTTTGAGGATATATGGTCCCACTAAGAATACTGGACCACAAAAGCAGAAAAGACCAGGTGCCTGAAAAGGCTGCATTTCTCAAAGTTGGCGGGAAACAGTATTCTTCTTTCAGTTACTTTATGCTGTTGGTTAACTCTAGGGAGAGATTGTAATAGATGAGGGGATTAGGTATAAATTGACAATCCCAATTCCTATGGTAGAGGAGATGAATGAGAAGAGGCATTGCCCTTTTAGTTGTAATATAGGGAGAAATTAGGGGAAGTGAAAATGATGAGAGAAGCACTGGGATCCCAATCCTGCCCTCAGCAGAAACCCACAGCTTTAAAAATAAACTCCCCTCGGTCCCTGGTCCCTCTCTCCCCTCCTTCCTCCCCTTTTCTCCATGGAATCCAAGTCAGGAAGATAAGCTCCCCAGGCTGCCCCTTTGAATTGAAATTTACAACTCTATACAGATAATGACTCTTTTTCCTCCCTAATGGCCCTTCTGCTTTTAGAAAGATAAGTTAACCTTGCTTCTCTGCCTTTGTAACCCCGCCTGCTCAGGAATTTGCCCGCTTAGTGTACCTATATAAACTTATGAAAATCGGAAAATGGGGCTCAGATTTTTGGAGATTTGACTCTCCTCTGGGCCCACGCATAATAAAACTTTGTTCATCCATGCTCCCAAGAGTGCCGTTTGGGTTATTTCTGGCTGGCCACAACAAAAACAGACAAGGTTTCGTAAGGGATGTCTAGTTTGCCTTCCCCCTAGCAATAGGACTTTAAGCTAGAGTTAGAGGGAACAGCTGTATTTGACCCAGACACTACTTAGCTTTGTCTCTTGAATAGGTATTTCAGGCCGTCCAATGACTAGCACTCGTATGTCCTGTCAGAATCTTCTGGTGAGCTGGCACTTTCCTGGGCAGCTGGCTTCACACAGGATTAGTGCACCAAGCTGGAAATTCCTTTAACTTTAATAGCTGTGGGAGTGATCAAAGCTACAGAGTAAAGTTCCTTCCATTTTGGCTCTAATTGAGAGAGAGGCTTGTTTTCTTGCCAAGTTTTGATTGGAACCTGGTTTCCAGGTCCTGGGTGAGAAAAGGTTGTCCATGGACCATCTCAAAAGGGCTAAGCTGAAGTGGGTCTTAGCCACCTCGTTTGCTTTTCCCTTCTGGTGGGAAACGCTTAGCCCTGGCAGGATGGCATGTGGGTTTGCCAGTCCTCCCCAGGGTATGAGTGGGACAGGTTCTGGAACAAGGGCTAAGAGGGATACCTGGGTTAAACATGTTCATTAACTACTTAGAAAATGAAGTTAACTAGGACTTTTAACATGTTCAATGTCCCTTTGCATATGATCCAGAATAGAGGCTACTCTCGGCTATACTGTGGCCAAATATAGACCAGCAGTAGGCAGAATTTCCTGATCTCTGAGAAGACACTCCTTTGGGGACCATGCTCATTATTCTAGGAAGAATGAAGATGCACTTTTTAGTCAACTGATCTGGAATCCCAGAGTTCAAGTCATTTACCACTCCAAATAATTTGGAGCTCATGCTCTGGTCTCAGCGTCCTGAGAATTTAATCCAGAACCTTGCCAACAGGTGTCCCTGTAGCCAACCTCAGTCTTGGGGGATGCCTGTAACCCTGAAGTTCAGATCAAAATGCCTGTATTAGTCAGGGTTCTCTCGGGAAACAGAATCAACAGGAGATATCTGTCAATAATACGAGATTTTAAAAGAGTCTCTCACGCAACCGTGGGGATGCACAAGTCCAGGCTCCACAGGCAGGCTGCAAACCAGTGGCTCCAATGAAAGTCCGACGAAGGGTCGTTGATGAGTTTCTGGGAGAAGTTGCCTGTCCAACAACGAGCTGGGAAATTCTCTCTGAATGTTGAAATCACTTCCCCTTTTAAGGCATTCAACTGATTGGATAAAAGCGCCACCCATTGATGATGTAATCTCCCTGATTGATGCAGATGTAATCAGCCATCCACGCAGTAAATTCACTGGTGATTGAAGTCCATAAATGCTCTTGTATTACAATTAGCCCAGTGCTTGTTGGAACAAACACCTGGACACAATTACCTGGCCGAGTTGACACATTAGCCTAACCATTACAGTGCCCAAGATGGTTTGGTGGGAAACAGGAGCAGTTGTCCAAACCAAAATGCCTGAGATAAGTCTCAGAGGATGTTTGGCTGCCCTCTGGATGGAAGGGCCCAAGGAATGGGGGCCATTCAGAGTTTACTGCTCTGGTTCTCAGCACCTCTACCTTCCAGGGTCTGAGACTGACTGCACTGTTACCCAAACTAAAGCTTCTGAGCAAAGTGTCAGGGGAAGTTTGGTTGCTCCCTGAATCGAAGTACCCAAGTCAAGTCTTGGGGGACATTCAGAATTACTTTTCTGGTTCCTGCCACCACAGGAATCACAGAGACCCTGACACTAGGCATTTCCAGGTTCGTTCTGGACTTGGGAGACAGACCAAAAAGATCTCAGGGTTGAATAGATTTTGGACTGAAGCTGCCAAGCCGAATATTGCTCCTTCTTGGAGAAGGGGCAGAAAAACACTTCTTCCTATTCTTACAAAAATTTTAAAAGCAGTCCTAGGAACTGGGAGTTTCTCAGTTATACCATGAGTCATTGCACTGCCACCAAGGGGAGAAGGCAATGGCAGGCCCGAGCGCAAAGCTGAGGGGCTGCTAAAAGGGCTTGAAAAAGCAGCTTAGCATGCTCAGAGCTCTGTTGGGAGACCTTTGTCTTGGCAGGGCCCTGCTTTGGGCCCTTACCCTGTGCCCCTGACCTCCCCAGCTAGGGTCAGGTCTTACAAGCCTGGGTGTTCAGCCTGGATGCAAAGAGGTCTCAATCCATGGCCTCCTCCCTTCCAGGATTAAGCCCCATGGGGGCTTGTAGGTGAACCCATTTAAAATGGATAACCAAAAGAGGGCATTAAACAAGCTGTAGGCCATAGTTTCACTCACCAATAATCTCCTGGGTGGCAGTGCCAAATGTTACCGGATTTTGTCTAGGTTCTTGACTATGCTACAGAAATGAATTTCAAGAGCATGTTGGGTTAGGCCAGTAATTTATAAAGGAATGGTGAGAAGAGAAATGGGAAAAAATAACAGATCATAGGTCCCAGGTAGAGAGGAAGGGACTGAAGAGTGATAAAGAGGACTGATTTACACACTACAATTTCCCAGTATAGAATATAAATGCCCAGGTTTTACTTGCATATTGATCCAGGCAGGGGCGAAGAAGGCCAGAATAGGAGTCCAAAAGCAAGAGAGAGAGAGAGATTCAGCCTTTGTGCTTGCTTTTTAAACCATTAATTATTCTTCCCCTTTGCTAATGGCATGGGAGGAGTTCCAGCTGTTTGCTGTTTTGATTGATTACCCCACCCATCAATCCTCCAGGAAGTCCCAATGATAAGGCCCCTGGAGAATATCCGGGGCTTCTCCTGGCTTCCGGAGGAAATCTCATACTGAATGGCATTCTCACAAGGGTCTTCCAGCAGCCATCTTGGGGTATCGAAATCCATGTGGACTTCTTGCCAGGTTCCAGATCCGTCTATTGAGTTCCTATTTTACTAGCTTCCTTCACCGGAGCGGAAAATATAATCTCCCAAGCATTTCCAAATGAAGCAGCTTTGGTTGGCAGAGGGCAATATTCAGGAGAGGGTGTACTTATGAGCTGTTACCAACCAACATGCAAAGCAGCAGGGGAGTGGGTGCACCAGCCTGATGAAGAAGAAGGGGCCTGGTACAACAATAGCATCTACTGCAACTCACAGCAGAGCTTGTTGTCCTAGTGCCCAGATCAGGCAGCTCTAGAGCTGTTCAGACCTAGGAGAAGGTCAAACATACGCCAAGCCTAATTATGTGCCAAAGTCACTTATTTTTTGCTTTTTTCTTTTCCTTCCATAATAATTTAAATTTTCTGCCCTCTTCATATTTTTCTCAAATTTTATATTTATGTTTTATTTTGACTCACTAACCATAAACATTTACCATTTACACAGTATGAGTGTTGCTTGGTTCCATGACAGGTACTAGCAGAGTTGAGCTACCAAATTCTGATAGAAAATGCAATTAAACACATGTGTGAAACAGACATGTGACTGGGGCATTGATGGGTTTTGATTTGTTGGATTGCTTATAGATGGATTGATCCAAATCTTAGCTAAAGAGGCACAGACTCACAAAAATTTGCTTGCTCTTTCAAAAGAAGTAAATTTTGTATTCATTTAATATTTTATAAAGCAGTGTTTCCTAAGTTCAGGGTCTTTAACAAGAGTATTGCCTGGGGTTGTGGTCATACCTCAAGGCTCAACTGAGGGAAGATCTGTTTCCAAGCTCACTCATGTAGTTGTTGGCAGGAATCAGCTCCTCCTGGGTTTGAGGAACGCAGTTCCTCAGTTCCTCATTAGCAGTTGGCTTCCACTAAAGTGGGCAAAAGAAGGCATGTAAGACAGAAGCCACCATCTCTTTGTGATCTAATTTCAGAAGTGTCATCTCATCACTGTTCATTCACAGTGAGACACTAGGTCCAGCCCACACTCAAAGGGGTGGGGTCTGAACACAAGGAGGCAGGGATCACTTAGGCCATCGCAGTCTGGAAACACTCTCCATCCAGGCAGTAAGGTGGGACAGTCATGTGGCTTAGCTTGTTTATTTCCTCTGTGTCAGGGATAATTTTGCCAGTCTCTTGACTCCATCTTACTCAGAAACTAGAGTATTCTCTTTTCATTTTATATTTTATTTGCCATTTCTCTCTTTTTGTTTTGCTCAAAAAGTTTTTTAGTTTTGTTAAACTTTATTTTGTTGTTCTTCGATTCATTGATTTCTTCCATTATTTTATTCTTATTTTCTCTTCCTTATTATTTCTTTTCTTTTTGTCCTTGAGTTTGCTCTATTACTCTTTTCTCCTATCCTTTTGTTAAAACTTTATCTCACTTATTTTAGACCTTTCTGGCTGTCAAATAAAAGAATTAAAAGCCATAAGGATCTTCCTACGTGCTCCTTTAGCTGTGTCTCACAAATATTGATATGTAAGGTTTTCATTACAATTTGGTTCTAAATTATTTCTTACTTTCTTTTCATAAGTGCTTCCTAACATGGGATTTTTAAATTTAATCTTTTGTTTTAATATAGTATGTATAACATCAAGCCTTTGGAATGTATTGATTTTTCAATTGTGGCCTTGTTGTGAGATAAAGACCAGAGACTCAAAATTTCAAGATATGGTGAAAATAAAGAAGAAAAAAATTTTTTCAAGATATGTCTCTTGTCATTTACTGAAGACCTGCATGCAAAAAAAAAAAAAAGAGCAACCAATAATTAATAATCAGCCAGAATCCAGAGATTATCACACTTTGTTTTTTGTCATATGAAACTTAAAAAATGATTCTCCTTTATACAGGAGTAAAATGCAAAATTCTCCCATATTCACCTTACAAGAATGGCTTTGAGCCCCCCTGGGAAGAGAAGGCATTGTGTTCACAAACAAATTTGACTCACAGTAAAATGAGTCTAATATACATTTGCAAAGAGACAAAGTATTTGTCAAGAAAAACAAGTGGGAATGGCATTGAAGATCTATAAAAGGGCACTGATAATTGTTAGATACGTAAAACATTAAGAATATTGTTGTCAGTTGCAGTTTAACATTTACAATTCATCATTTAAAGTTCTATCAATTCATCTTCACTTAATACAGAACCCATTTTTAAATAAATTATTAAGGTAAAATTCACATAACATAAAATTAGCTATTTTAAAGCACACATTTCTGTGACATTTAGCACATTTACAATGTTGTACAACTTTCACCACTATCCAGACCCAAAATATTCCCATCCTTCCAAATTAAAACCCATTACCCATTAAGCAGTTTTCCCATTGTCTCCACCCCAATCCCCTGAAAACTACCAATCTATGTTTTGTCTCTATGGAATTATCTATTCTGGATATTACATACAAATGAAATCATACAATATATGACCTGTTGTATTTGGCTTCTTTCACTTGGCACAATATTTTGAAGATTCATCCTTATTGTAGCATGTTCTTCATTCCTTTTTATGGCTGAATAATATTCCATTTTATGCATATACCATAATTTGTTTATTCATTCATCTGTTGATGGACACTGGGACTGTTTCCACCTTTTGGCTATTGAGTATAGTGCTGCTATGAAAATGCATGTACATGTAATTGTCTGAGTACTCGTTTTCAATTCTTTGGGTGTATATAATCCATGAGGCAGATTGCAGGGTCATATGGTAACTCTATTTTTAACATTCTGAGGAACTGCAAAACTGTTTTCCATAGCAGCTGTACCATTTTGCATTCCCACCAGCCTTGTATGAGAGTTCCTGTTTTGTAACAACCTTACTAACACTTATTGTTTTCTATTTTTTTTCTTTTTTACCATAGCTATCCTAATAAGTGTGAGTTGTACTTCATTGTGATATTGATTTTGTTGGGCATCTTTTCTTGTGTTTTTTGGATATTTACATGCTTTCTTTCTTTTATTTTATTAATTTTTATTTATAAATATCCTATAACCACCAAGCAAAAACTCTCCCTTCCCACCTCTATCTCCTGTTAACCTCTAATCTACTTATTGTCTCTATGAATTTGTTAATTCTAGATATCTCATATTGGTGACATTATACAATATTTGTCCTTATGTGCCTTGCTTATTTTACTAAACATAATGTTTGCAAAGTTCACCATGTTGCAGCATGTCTCAGGACCTCATTCTTTCCTATGGCTTAATAATATTCTTTTCCATGTATGTACCATGTTTTAGTCACTCATCATAGTAGATTGCATTATGGATCCCAGGGAAAAAAAATGTTTTTAATCTTAAACCCATTCCTCTGTGTGTGAACCCATTATAAACAGGACATTTTGAGATGTTATTTTTAGTTAAGGTGTGGCCAACTGAATCCTATTACTGGAGGCCTTAAAAAGAAAACCATGGAGAAGAGCCAGAGGTCAGAAGTCAACAGGAGTCCAGAAGGGAAAGGAGAGGACATCACCATGTGAAAAGAAAGCCAAGGAATCAGAGGATTGCGGCTACCAAAACACTACAACCCAGGGAAGAAACAAGCCCTTTAACCTCTGAAACTGTGAGCCAATAAATTCCTGTTGTTTAAGTTAACCCATTGTATTGTATTTGTCTTAACAGCCTGAAATTAAGACATCCATTCATTGACTAACGGACACTTACGTTGTTTCTACCTTTTGGCTATTGTGAATAATGTTGCTATGAACATCAGTGTACCAGTATATCTTGGAGACCGTCGTTTCACTTTCTTTGTATATATATCTAGGTGTGGAGCTGCAGGTTGTGTGGTAATTCTATATGTAACTTTTTGATGAACTACCACAATACTTTGCACAGTGGTTGCACATTTTACATTTCCACTAAGAATAAAGCTCCAATTTCTCTGCATCTTCTCCATCATTTTCATTGGAGATACACACACACACACACACACACACACACACACAAATATACATAGATGTGTGTCTGTGTGTGCTGGGTCATGTAGGTAGTAGATTGAATTATGTACCACAGGGGGAAAAACATGTTCTTAATACTAATCTCCTGTGGTTGTGAACCCATTGTCAATAGGAACTTTTGATGATGTTACTTTTTGTTTTGAAGATGTTACTGAATCAAATTGGACTTTACTCCAAATTACTGGAGTCCTTTATAAGCAGAATGAAATTCAGACATGGGGAAAGCCAGTGGAAAGCCAAAAGCACGAAGTCAATGGAACCTGGAGGAGAAAGAGAGGACATCACCGTGTGCATAGCCATGTGACAGGAAAGCCAAAGATCTAAGGATCACCAAGAATCAGCCTCAGAACACCACAGTCTTTAGGGAGAAAGCATCATCTTGCTGATACCTTGAATTTTTACTTCTCCTAGTCTCAAAACTGTGAGTCAATAACTTCTCATTGTTTAAGTCAACCCATTGTGTGATATTTGTTTTAATAGCCAGGAAACTAAGGCATGTGGTAATTTTTAAATTAAGATTGTTTAAGAACCACCACATTGCTTTCCACAATGGCTGTACATTTTATATTCCCACCAACAATGCACTGGAGTACCAATTTCTCCACACCCTCTCCTACATTGTTATTTTCTTTCTTCCTTTCTTTCTTCCCTCCCTCCCTCCCTCCCTTCCTTCCTTCCTTCTTTCCTTCCTTCCTTTCTTTCTTTCTTTCAAATAAGAGACATCATTGTGGGTGTGAAGTGGTATCTCCTTGTGGTTTTGATTTGCATTTCCTTAATAACAAATGCTTTTGAGCATCTTTTCATATGCTATTGGGCCATTTGTATATCCTCTTCGGAAAAATGTCCTTTGGACATTTTTTTGTGTGTGTGCTATAAAAGTTCTTTATATATTCTGGATATTGAGCCCAAAAATTATGGTTTGTAACTATTCCCTCCCATTCTGTAGGTTTTCTTTTCACTTTCTTGATAACGTCCTTTGATGTACAAAAGTTTTTAATTTTGATGAAGTAAATTTTATCTATTTTTCTTTTGTTGTTCATGCTTTTGGTGTCATATCTAAGAATCGTTGCCAAATCTCAGGTCAAGAAGATTTACCCCAATGCTTTGTTATAAGAATTTTATGGTTTTAGCTTTTATATTTATGTCATTGATACATTTTCAGTTAATGTTTGTTTATGGTGGGAAATTGGGGCTTTCTTTTGCCTGTTGCCCCAGTACCATCTGTTGAAAAGGCCATTCTTTCCCTATTGAATGGACTTGGCATCTTTGTAAAATATCAATTGGCCATAGATATGTGAGTTCTTTTCTGAACACCCAATTCTGTTCTATTGGTCTTATTGTCTATTTTATGCCAGTACCACACTGTTTTGACTATTGTAGCTTTTTAAAATATATTTGAAATCCTTCAACTCTGTTCTTTGCTTTGAAGATTGTTTTGGCTATTTCAAACCCCTTGTAATTCCATATGAATTGGAGGATCAGCTTTTCCATTTCTGTAAAGAAGCCCATTGGAATTTTGATAGGGATTATGTCAAATCTGTAGATCACTTTGGGTAGTATTGACATCTTAACAATATTAAATCTTCCAATCCATGAATATGGAATGTTTTGCCACTTATTTAGGTCTTATTTAATTTCTTTCAATCTATTTTTGGTAAATATTCTGTAAATGATTAATAAGAATGTATAATCAGAGGCAGAATGGGCATCACCATCCCAAAATTTTCATGGTTGAGGAATGAACAAATATAAAGGGGGAATGCACCTATGGACTAAAGTAGACTTACTGTTATTGTAGTAATGGAAGAACTTGTAGCATTGGTGTAAAGGCAGTGGTCACCAGAGGTCTGAGGGGAGGGAGAGGGAAGAATGGGTGTAACATGGGGCATTTGGGGGACATTGGAATTGTTCTGCATGACATTGCAATGATGTATACAGGCCATTATATATTTTTTCAAAACCTATAAAATTGTGTGGTACAGGTGTGGTCCATAATGTAAACTGTAGACCATGGTTGGTAGCAATGCTTCAATATGTGTTCATCAATTTTGGCAAATGTACTACACTAATGAAAGATATTGTTGATGGGGAGGAGCACGAGATGGGGAGGGCATAGG
>JAQZBX010046925.1:0-20627 GCA_029593785.1 Cabassous unicinctus | reverse complement strand
TTTTGGAATTCATAATTACATCAAATTCCCCAACGGTTACATTCCACCCTCTGAATTCCAAAAATACATTACAATTCTCAAAAAAACTTAAATCAGTAACAATTCAAGTACAATATCATATCATAGGCAGTTTAAAGATACAGTTTGTCTTCAGGCAAAATTCTGTCTGCTGTAGACCTCTGAAACTTACAAAACCATTAACTGCTTCCAATACACAAATGGAAAGACAAAAGATAAACATTTTCAATATCATAAGGAGAAATTGGGATGTTAAACATGAGTCATGGATCCTCTACAGTTCAGGAAACCTGCAGGGCATCCTCCATTCTATTTCAAAGTCTGAGAGTCATTCTTAAGACGTTGGTTTCTTCTCCTTTGGGCCACATGGGGACCCACCCTCTCCACAGGCTTGCCCAATGGCCACTTTCTTGGTTCCACCCTCTTCAAGCATCTGGGTGTTGACCAAGCTCCAGACCTCAGCCTCCAAGGGTGTTGGGGTGATTGCCACACCTTACCCAATCTTTGGGTTAGAGTCTTAGCCACCCTAGTACAGTGAGGTGAAGACAACATTCCCCCTAACATTTGGCATACAGGTTCAACCCTCTCAGTGCAATGAGTTGACCACCTGGCCTTCCCTAACACTTGGCATGCAGGTTCAACCCTCTCAGAGCAATGGGTTGACCACCTGGCCTTCTCTAATCCATGGGGGACAGGTACACCCCTCTCAGACCTATGTGGTGTTGACCTTAACCACCCTAATCTTTGAGGAATGTGCTCCAAACTCCCTGCACCCTGGGGTGGCAAAACTCTCCCAGAACATCGGGTGGGGACATCCACCCTCTTCAACTGCTGGGGAAAACTCACCCTCTCTGCACCATGGGGCATCAAAACTTTCTCAGAACATCAGGTAAGAACATCCACCCTCTTCAACGGCAGGAGAAAACTCACCCTCTCTGTACACATGGGTGGGGCTCCTCTCTTGGCCCAAGGAGATGTTTTAATTCCAGATCTCTGGTTCCACAGTTTTCTTCTTAAAGCTGATTCTCCTTCAATCTCTCCTTTCCATGTCCTCTTTTGTCCAAGCTGACAGTGGTTTTGTTCATACAGCTCTCTCGAAAACTTTGTTGGTTTAGCATGCAGGAAGCAGGGGTCCAAGCCATCAGACAGTAAGACTTTCCACAAGTCTTTCCGCGATAACTGCATCTTCAATTCTGAGTTACAAGTCCCAAGTTTAGTAAAGTCTTCAAATAGGGCATTTTCATCTGGGAATTTGATTTCCAGAAATTTGGAAGCTCCAGAATCAGTTTCTATTTTGTGTCCAAAAGTTCAGTCCTTAGTGTATTTCACTCATCTAGTATTTTGCTATAAGCTGCAAGAAGCCAAGCCACATTCTCCGAGTTTACCTCGGAAAGTTCTTCAGCTAAATGCTCAGCTTCGCCATTTTCAAGTTCTGTCTTCCATGTAACACCAGGAGTTAAACTTTCTAATTTCTCTGCAACTTTAAGTCATAGATCGCTTTTCCTCCAGTTGCCAATAATGGGTTCATCATTTACTTCTAAGGCATCATAGAAAGTCTCTTTAGCATCCATATTACTATCAACAGTCTCTTCAAAGTGATTTGGGCCTTTTCCATCAAGCATTTCACAATTCCTCCAAAATATACCCCTTACCCATTTATAAAACCGTTCCAACATTTTGGTAATTACAAAAGCACTTCCCCACTCCTCGGTACCAAATTCTGTATTAGTCAGCCAAAGGGGTGCTAATGTGAGATACCAAAAATGGGTTGGTCTTTACAAAGGGTATTTATTTGGGGTAGAAGTCCACAGATACCAGGCCATAAAGTGTTAAGTTTCTTCTCTCACCACAGTCCATTGTCATGTGTTAGAGCAAGACAGCTGCTGGCGTTTCCTAGGGTTCAGGCTTCTGGGGTTCCTCTCTTCCCAGGCTTCTGGGGTTCCTCTCTTCCCGGGGCTGCGTTTCTCTCCGGGCTTAGGTCCTGTTTCCTCCACAAGGTCAGCTGTAGACGATCAGGCGAACGGCTTGCTTCACTTCTCCTGGGGCCTTCTTTCCAACATCAAAACTGCTTCTCAAAAGACTGCTTCAACTCTGTTCTTTGCCTTGCCTTTTATATTCAATTCCCCACCCACCAGGGGGTGGGCTCAACGCCCTACTGACTGACATGGCCCAGTCAATGCCCTAATCATAATTCAATCATGCCCAGATTAACAGATCAGATTACAGGCATGATCCAATTATATTTTTGGAATTCATAATTACATCAACTTCCCCAAGGGTTACAACGAGCGTGGTGATGGTTAAGTTGATGTATCAACTTGGCTACATTATGCTGCCCAATTGTATGGTCAAGCAAGCTCTGACCTGATTGTGACTGTGAGGGTATTTCAAATATGGATTTGCATTTATATTTAGGTGATTTCATCTCTATGGCTGGCTGCATCCACAATAAACAAAGAAAAGTATCTTAGCAATAAGAGAAGTTTTCTCTTTCAATCAGTAGGTGATCTTAAAGGGAGAACTGAATATTTCAGTTGCCAAAAAGGAGAATTTCTGTCTCTACTTCAGCCGGCTGTCTTCTCCTTGGGAATTCAACCTCACCTTCATCAGGGCTTCCAACTTGTGGCATACCATATGGAATTTATACTTGCAAATCCCCAAGGTCACTTGAGCCAAATCATTTAATAAATCTTTTTATAAATTTATATGTATGTGTGTGTGTATACACACACACACACACAAATGTACTGTCAGTTTTGTTTCTTTGGAAATCCCTGACTACTACCGATTTTGATACCAAGAATAGTATCTGAGAAACAGCATATTAAGGATGTAATTTCTGAGTAGATTTTGAAATTTTGGAATTCTCTAATCTGACTAGGTTTAAAGGCACTAATGATTATTTCCAATGATCAAGAGGGCATTGATAGTTCTTGGTATGAATTGGAAAAAGAGATATACAAAATATCTCCTACTCAAATGCTTATAAGAGGCAAAGCTCTGGTTGACAGTCTATTTGATACTTTGGCAGATTTTTGTGAAGTTAAAAAGTATGATTTAGGCTCTGCCGCCGCACCCCAGTACAGCTGAACAAGGAAGGGCGCCCTCCTCTGGGTGGAAGATGGAAGCAGCGGCAGTTTTCGGTTGCCCTGACTGGCATTGCTCTGCAAAGGGCGGCGGTGATGGAAGTGTGAGGAGGCAGCGGCAGGCCCAGGAATGTGAGGCGGCTGGTGGCAGCGAAGCAGAAACTGAGAGGTGAGGAGCTGAGGTGGGCATCAGAAAGGCAGCTCTGCCGCAGCTTCGAGTCCCCTGTCCCCGACGCGGGAGTAGCGGCCCGCCTGAGCCCGGGCAGTCGCCGATCCCCCCTTCAGCTCCCTCCGCCATCGCAGCTCGGTCTTCCAGGGCGCTGGGCCAGGTGCTTGTGGAAGCATGTGGCTTGGCTCTCTCATTCATTCATTCTCAGTCTCCGGAGCCTCAGACAAGAGAGGGCAGCCGGGGATCAGGCGCCTGAGGAACTCCATTGTGCTGGGCCGCGGGGGGAGGGAAGGGGCTGAGGGAGGTGGGGTGGGGCCCCTCCCCCTGCTCCCCCAGCCTGCTGCCTGCCTGGAAGTGGCTCCATTTATTCTCCTCGGGAGAATGACGAGATCCTGCTCAGCTTTCTCTTTCTCCTCCCTACCTCCTCTCTGCTTCTAGTCTTAAGAGGGGAAAAATTGTTAAAAGATTCTAAAGTTGAGTGCCCTACAGGATGCGAGCTGCCGGGTTTGCACTTAGGAGAGTTTTTTTCTCTATGTATTTTTTCTAATGTGAGCTTAGAGAAGGACTGGCATTGCTGCATTGGAGAATTTTTATTTTCACATAGATATCTTCAAAGTGCATGTCGCGTTGGTTCTACACTCCACCCCCAGGGACCTGGTGTGGAGAAATTTGAACCCACAGCCATAGTAGCACCAAAAAGGCAGAGTTACTTTGCTCTTCCTGAGTGTCAAGGAGGACTTGAGTGAAATGCCCAGCGAACTCATTTTATTGGACTCTGAAGTTGGATTCTGCATTTGCCTACCTGTAGAACCATTTGTGGAATGGAATTGACCACTAACTCCTCCTCATAGCATTTTTACTCTAATAAGCAAATGTGACCTCAGTTTGTTTGAGCGTTTTAGTACTTAGGAGGGACAAGTCATTTCACCTAAGAAACTAATTGAATTAACACCTTTGAAATACCTCCAGAAAAGGATCCTGGGTTTGGGCAGAAGCTGGGGTGGGTGGGGTGGGTGGGTGGGAATCAACTGCAAAATAACAGATAGAGAAATTCCTTTGGAATTCATTCCATAACATGAGAGCAAAAACTTCAGAGCAAGTTTTTGTTGGACAAAATGGGGGAACAACCCATCTTCAGCACTCGAGCTCATGTTTTCCAGATAGACCCAAACACAAAGAACTGGGTACCGACCATCAATCATGCAGTTACTGGGTCTTATTTCTATGACAGCACAAGAAATGTGTATAGGATAATCAGTTTAGATGGCTCAAAGTCAGTAATAATAGCACCTTCACCCCAAACACAATATCCACTAAAACATCTCAGAAATTTGGCCAATGGGCAGACATCTGGACCAACACTATTTATGGACAGGGACTCTCCTTTGAGCATCATCTCTCAAAATTTGCAGCGAAGTTTCAGAAATTTAAAGAAGTTGCTCAAGTAGCAAAGGAAAAACCACAAGAAAAGATGGAACTTACCATTACACTTTCACAGGATCAGCAGGAGGGTATCTTCAGTCTGCTTTAACACCAGAAAGTATCAATGGGACAGACAAAGAATGCCTGATATGACATGAAACTCAGAGCCAAGGGCTGAACCAACTCAGAATGCATTGCCATTTGCACATAGTTCAGCAACCAGCAAACATTGGGAGGCTGAACTGGCTACCCAAACTAATAATGCCAAATTTACTGCAGACCTGTTGGAGTCCACTGCCAATGTGAAACAATGGAAACAGCAAACTTGCTGCCAGTCAAGAGGAAGCAGAAAGTCTGCACAAGCCGGTGACTGAGCTTGAATATGTTAGTAGTAAAGCAAATGTTGTGCATACCCATAGGACAGAATTAAATTAGACAGTACAAGAACTGGAAGAGACATTGAAAGCAAAGGAAAAGGAAATAGAAAGACTAAAACAAGAAATTGATTAAGCCAGAGAATTACAAGAACAAAGGAACTCTTTACTCAGAAACTACAGGTAAGTAGAAATTCAGAACAAAGACCTGAAGGGACAACTGTCTTGACTTAGAGAAAAATCAGAATGAACAAGAAGCTTTCTGCAATAATCTGAAAATGCTTGTAGAAATTCTTCATGGAAAAGTATTCGAACTAACAGTATTATAAGATATCTTTTGAAAATTGTTATTGTATATTTCAGTGTAAAATTTAGGATTCAGCTTGTAGCTATTTGGGGGGGTGGGGGCCGGGAAGAGATGAAAAGCTTACACTACACATTACTTCCTTGTATATTATGGGCCATAGTTAAGTAGAAAGTCATAAACAGACATTTAATACAATCTTCCCCCCCCCCCTTATATTAGCCAGTAGGAGAATTAGCAATGTCTTGATCACATCCCCTTTTTGTGTTCAACACAGTGAAGTTTATCTGTCTTTTAAATTAATTTATTTATGATATCTAAGAACTGTGTTTTGTGCAAAAACTTAGTGATGGCAGCCCTGTTTTTTCTTATAATCTGAATGATTTCTCAGGATATTTTGTAATGCTAAGAAACAGAGCCATTACCAATTAATTCGTGCCAGGAGTGAGAGAAAGCTGCATCTTTGATGGAAACACACTTACTAGGAGTACTTGTATAGAGTGGTTCCCTTTTTTATACTGGAAGATATTTCTCTCTGGTGACCACTCTGGTGCACTCTGGTGTTCTCTAATCTTTTTCACTGTATAGTTTACTTTTCCATATTGATTCCATCTATTTATGAGATAATATAATCTCCCATTTTATTATACATTTTAAAGTCAACTAATGAAGGCAGCTGAGTTCCACAGAAACTTTTCTTTTTAAATTTTTATTAAATTTGACACACACTACTGAAATACAGCAGCCCATCATTGATATCTTCTCTAGCAGTATTAAATATAATTAAAGAAAATGTAGTTACATTTGTTTATATATTTTGTAAGAAATTTTTTCTGAATGATCAATGCATTTCAATTTAGGAATAATAATGATTCTTGGGGAACTGTTTATAATAGATAATTTAAGGTATGTAGCTATTTTAAAGGGATCCATTTACATCACACAGCTGGTAAGAGGACTGGATCTAAACCATGGTCCTGGCAGATGGAGATGGAGACCTGTACTCTCTCTGGGTCTTCACATCAACCACATCTATATTCAAACCTCACAAGGTGATATTCTGAACTGTTAACTAGGCATTTCCAAACCAGAATTAAATTCAATGAGCTCTTCTAAGTGAATAGGTTTTAATGTTGTTTGATGTGATTTTAAAAGACTTTCAGCAAACACGCATTTCTTTAGAAGCTATTTTAAAAGTAAGGGAGTGCTTTCTAGTCTGCTTATGGAATAGAAATTGTATAAGAGTACATTTATTCTTACTGTACAATGTCTGTGATGTTGGGGAGGGGTATTTTTTAAAAGTGTATGCTTGAATATCTGACTCTGTGGAGTCTATGAATGCACTAATTTTTTTGTTTGAAACCCAAAATGGTTGAATTAAGTATAAAATTAAGTTTATTAATCAATTTGTAACCATATTTTCACTCACAATTATTCAACACTAGACAATTTTGTTTTATATGTATGTGTTTGTATGTAAATACATATTAATTTATATTAGAGTAAAAACTAAATGGTTTGTTTCTAAAGTTAGTTTCTAAAGTGAGTTTTCAGGTGTCTCTTAAATCTTTATATAAGATACTCAGTCATCTTGTATTATATGTGCTATAACATAACATCGTGTAAGTTACTTCCATCTATTTTAGAATATTTTTCTTACCTATTTATTATAGGGAGAATAATTTAGTTGCACATGCATGCTCAGAGCTGAGATATTTCTCTGATAAATCAAGTAATAAAATTTATTCAACTGATGAATCTTAAAATTTAAAAACATGTATGTTGTTGACTAGTTTTCCTAAATATGTTAGCTAAAATTTTTAAAGAAAAGGATGAATTCAGGGCTTCAATTTTCCAGCACAAGTGCCTCATGAATGACATGAAAGTTTCTAATGTGTGTCCTGAAAGAAATTATTTCTTTCAGACACAGAGTTGAGAGTTTTTGAAAACAAGATGAAAACTTTTATCATGCAATTCATATTGAATTCTCAGCCTTGCAGGGTGTCTACTGTTAAAGGGAAGGCATTTATTGGGAAAAAGTGGGATCTAGAAAATTGGAATGGGGTCATGTATGCTGACCAAGATGATGGTGAGGCCTTTGAACCCTTAGATTCTATTGAATCTTCCTTGCCAAATAAACCTGTAATGATCTGACCTGAGACACCAGCAATCCAACCTCTGCCTGAGACAATTAAATCTATTTTGTCAGATAAAACTAATGGAGTCCTCTGAAGTAGTTGACTTGCAAGATACTGCTGATTTCTTTCATGACCCACCCCCACCCTTCTTCAATCCCAACTGCATAACCAGATTGAAGCCCCAAGAGGCCCAGAAAGGTGAGGTAAAAAGTGTGACCCACGAAGAGGTGCACTATGCTCCAAAAGAATGAAATGATTTTTCCAATTTTCTTTTATACAGAAAGAAAACAGGGGAATATATGTGGGAATATTAAGCATGTGGAGAAATGATAGAAGGAACATAATGGTGGATCACACTGGGTTTATTGATATGTGCTCCTCATACCTCTGTATCATCAGACAGAGAACAGAGTTACTGTAATAAGTAGGATGATCCTGATTACCAAGGGAACAGTGGACTGCTACTACACAATGGGGATAAAGAAATGTGCCTTGTGTACAAGAGATCCCTTAGGGCATCTCTTAGTGCTACTATGCCTTCTGATTAAAGTGAATGGAAATCTACAAGTACCCCATACAGGCAGGTATACTAATGACTTAGACCTTTCAGGAATGAGATCCTGGTTTCCCCCCCAAAAAACAACCATGTCCAGCTGAGATGCTTGCTGAGTGTCAAGGGAATATGAAGTTGAAAGTGGAAGAAGGTAGCTATAAATACCAGCTATGACCAGAGACCTTTTATAGAAATGAAGACTGTAATGTTTATGAATATGTCTTCCTTATTTTCTAAAAAAATGTGTTTCTATATACATACATCAAGCACTTATCTGTTTTCTTCCCTATCTTATCCTTTTATTATATAACAGAAGTTGCATTAACTTTATGTCATAGAATTTAAGTTACAGGCTATCATGGAAAAGAGTGAATATCACCCAAGGACTTGGATCCTTTTCTGGGGAAAATGTTTGTGTTTTCACTAGTATGTATGACAGTTGTATTATGTTAGGTGGAAGGAAGACTATGTTATTGTCTTTATTTAGAGGTGAATGTGGTTTGAGGAGATGTGGATGGCTGCCAAGTTTACAAGGGGTACACTGTGATTATTACTTTCATATGTCATTTTGGCTGGGTTATTGTGAACAATTGTTTGGTCAAGTGAGATATGGCCAGATTGTCACTGTCAGAGTATTTCATAGACAGATTTGCATTTATAGTCAGTTGATTACATCTACAACTGATGGTGTCAATAATCAGTAGAGGAGATTGGTCTTAGCAATGGATATCTTACAATTCTATGTCTTCAAGTACCCTATTCTTTTCTTTAGTGACTCATTTGCTTTAAGATTCAGGTTTTCATTTCTAATATTGTATTTCTTAACTTTAGAAATTCCAATGGTTTTCTTTATATCTTCTGTTTTTCTTTTCATGTTCATGTATTATTTTATAACATTTAGCATGTTTTTAAATAGCCATTATAAAGTTCTTTTTTGCTAATTCTATTTTGTCTGTCATTGCTTGGTCTGTTTCTATTGATTAATGGTTCTCCTGGTATATGTCACATTTTCCTTTTTCTTGTGCTTAGTAAGTTGTATTGGCTGCTGGGCATTGTAAATGTTACCTTTTGAATATCTGAATTTCTGCTGTCTTCTCTTAATGAATGTTGAAATTTGTTTTGGAGGAAATTATTTGCAGAGCAACTTGACTTTTTTGGGGCTTCTTGATAGAGTTTGATAGGCAGATCCAGAGTACTTTCATTCTAGGCATACTTTATTCCTAATACTGTTGTTTCCCTTCTGAGGTTTTTAATGAATGATCTGGGTGTTCAGTGAGACCTCTCCACTCTGATGGCCAGAACTGAAATTTCTCTTAGCAGTATAAAACTCTGAGAATTTTCCCTCTTACCAGAATCTAGTACTACTCTGCACAGTCTTAATGAGTTTCTTTATATGTCACAGACTAAAGGCAGCCCTATTTACATTTCTAGAGAACTTTCTGTGAATGTCCATCCTTTCTGGTAATTTTATATGAAATTTCCATTTGCCTCAGCCTCTGCAAATTCATCTCTGTCTCCTTGATTGAGTGAGCCCAGTGGGCTATTCTATTGTTTCCCCTTCCTATGGCATATCCTTGAGTGTGCTACCAGGTTGAAAGCCAGAGCAATATTAACACTCAATGCATTGATTTCCTTTTCTGGTCTCACAGTTTTGTCCAATGTCTGAAAACAGTTAATATATTTTGCCAAATTGTCTTTTTTTTTTTAGACTGGCATGTTAAATCTGGTGCCAGTTATTTTGGCATGGCCTGAAGCTGAGGTCTTCCATATGGAGTAGAAGATCACATTCCAGATTTTCATTTAAAAACATCTTGGTGAGATTTAGTTGGAAACTTATTCAATTTATAGAGTAATTTGGAACAAATTAACCTGTTTTTTAATTTACACTTCCTATCAATGGACATGGTAGATGTTTTATTAGATCAACTTTTATGTCCTTCTAGGAAGTTTTAAAATTTTATCCCTTAAGAAGTAGCCCATCATTTTTCACATTTATTTGATTGATTTCATAAGTAAATATAATACATTTAAACATATGAAAGAAATAGTGATATTTTATTACCATTTTATAATTGATTTAATGGATTCTTATGTAAGTGGTCTTTGTGAAAAAACAGTTTGAAAACCACTGAATTTGACTTTCCCATTCTGCTATTTTTATCTGCATTTCCTGCATTCCTGCTTCACCATACTGAGGACATATCTTGGACTATGTACATCCTGCAAAGGCAAGCACAGTGTCTAATGCACAGTTGATCTCATGATGCTTTTAATATGCATTTTGCTCATTTCTGGTAATATTGTACACTTTTTCATGAGCTTGTTGGATAATTAATTTGTATTCCTCTGTGTCATGCTTATTCATACCCATTTTTTGAGTTGCTTGTTTTTAGCAACTTCTTTTTTTATAATTAAAAAATATTTTTAACAATTCAATTTTATTGCTACATATTAATAAAGCATACAATCCATCCCCATCCAAAGTGTACAATCAATATTATTTGGTATAATCTTATAGAACATTCGGCCTTCATTTATTATTAGAGCATTTTTGTTATTCTAATAATAATAATAAAACAAAAAACAAACAGAAAACTCTACTCCTAAATAATCACCTCTCAATCTCTCAATACTTCACTTGTTGTACATATCTGCTATTCTGTTTCTGTCTAATTTTTTGTATATATTTTTGTATAGATGAAGTTAAACAATATGTTGTACCTTTTGTCTAGTTTCTTTAACTTGGTATATTTCCTTTATCTTTACCATTAAAGGAAGATTATTAATATATTACTAAACACAACTGTCCATAGTTTGCTTTGGTTGCATTTTTTCCTGATAGTAACATCTTGTAACATCAATGTACATTTCTTCAGTTTCAAAGAAAAACAGTCTTATATCTTCAATATAACCAATACTCATATTTCACATGAAGTTTCATTATTTTATAAAGTCACATGTTACATTTTTAGCTATTCTTCTAATAATATACATGATCTTAGACTTTCCCTTTTACCACCATCATACCCATATATTACCACTGCTAGTTACAAACAATATGATGTGCTTTTACCATTTTTATTTATTTCCAAAAATTTATGAACAACATTTTTACCAATTTTGCACAGATTAACCCCCAACTTTCCATTCTCAACATTCTATATTCTGGTGACCTATATTCTAATTATTAACTTCATGAGTTTACACAATCTATTTAGTTCATACTAGCATAATCATAGAGTATTTGTCCTTTTGTGTCTGGCTTTCTTCACTCAACATAATGTCCTCCAGGTTCATCCATGTTATCACATGCCTCGTGACTTCATTTCTTCTTATAGCTGCATAATAGTCCATCATAGGTATACATCACAATTTGTTTATCAACTCATCCGTAGATGGATACCTGGATTGTTTTCATCTTTTGGCAATTTTGAATAATGCCTCTATGAACAGTGGTATGCAGATATCTGTTTGTGCCACTGCTCTCAGTACTTCTGGGTATATACCTAGTAGTGGTATTGCTGGGTCACATGGCAGATCTATATTCAACTTCCTTAGGAACCACCAAACAGATTTCCACAGAAGCCATACCATTCTACATTCCTAACAACAGTGAATAAGCATTCCTATCTCTCTACATACTCTCCAATACTTGTGGTTTTCCATCTTTTTAATAGTGACTATTCTAATAAATGTGAGATGATATCTCATTGTAGCTTTGATTTGCATTTCCTTAATCACTAGAGATATTGAAAATTTTTTAAATGTATTTTTTTCAGCATTTGTATTTCTTCTTTGGAAAAGTGTCTGTTCAAGTTTTTTGCCCATTTTTTAATTGGGTAGTTTGTCTTTTTGTTGTTAGGTATAGCATCTCAGTATATATCATGGACATTAAACCCTTACTGGATATGTGATTTTGAAATATATTCTCCCATTGACTTTGCTGCCTTTTCACCCTTTTGATAAAGACCTTTGAGATGCACAGGTGTTTAATTTTGAGGACGTCCCTTTTATCTATTTTTTCTTTTGTTGCTTGTGCTTTGGGTGTAAGGTCTAAGAAACCACCAACTATCACAATATCTTGAAGGTGTTTACTTATCTTTTCTTGTAGTAGTTTGGTCTTGGCTTTTTTTATATTTAGGTTTTTGATCCCTCTTGAATTGATTCTTGTATAGGGAGTGAGATAGGGTTCCTCTTTTATTCTCATGGTTATGGATATCCAGTTCTTTTAGCACCATTTGTTGAAGAGACTGTTTTGTCCCAGTAATTTGGGCTTGGTAGGTTTGTCAAATTCCAGTTAGCCATTGAGGTTAGGGTCTATTTCTAGACTCTCAAATCTATTCCACTTATCATTGTGTCTATCTTTATGCAAATACCCTTCTGTTTTTTATCACTACATCATCGCAATACTTTTCAAGGTCAAGCAGTGACAGTCCTCAGACATCATTCTTTTTTAAGATTTTTAAAACCTATTCAATTACTGTTTTCCTTCCAAATAAATTTTGTAATTGCTTTTTCCATTTCTATAAAGTAGACTGTTGGAATTTTGATGGATATTTCATCGAATTCAGTTTTGGTTAGGATTGATAGCTTCATGATAGTCTTCCAAACCATGAACATGGGAGGTCTTTCCATTTCTTTAGGTCTTCTTTGGTTTCCTAAGCAGTGATTTGTAGTTTTCTGAATATAGATCCTGGATATTTTGGTTAAATTAATTCCTAGGTATTTGATAAATTTTTTGCTTTTATAAATGGAATTTTTCCCTGATTTCCTCCTCAGATTGCTCAATACTTGTGTACAGAATCATTACTTATTTTTGTGTATTGATCTTGTATCCTGCCACCTTGCCAAACTTGTTTATTAGCTCAGGTAGCTTTTTCATAGATATTATAGAGTTTTCTAAGTACAGGATCATATCATCCACAAATAGAGTTTTCCTTCGTCTTTTCCTATTTGGATGTCCTTTAGATAGGTTACATAGATGGTAGATAGATAAGAGATAAACAGATATATATGGTAGAAAAATTTTGATAGTCTCACCTACTGAGACCAGGTTATTGATATTCTCCAGTATCACTTTTCTGAACAGCTTTTGCTGAGATGTGTCTAACAGGTCCCACTCTTCCTAGGTGAAGTCTACAGCCACATCTTTGAAGGTCACATACTCCTAAAACATCACAGAAATTTGTGTTCACACAGCACTATCCTAAGCAATATCCTGAGTGTGATGTACAAAATAACAGCACTAAAGAAGCTGAAACTGTGCATATAAAAGTCAAAATATTTATAGGGTTCCAGTAACATCATCATCAATGCTGAATTGTCATTTGTCTTGCAGATGCACTCACAGACAGAGACACACTCTGAATATATAATACCACATTGTAAAAGAAAATCATATGACACAGAATTTATATACACTTCGAAATTTCCCAATAAACTTGTAATTATGCCTTCTTTCCATTGATTATAAAGCTTTCCTTCAAACATTCAAAACTAAATCAATCTTTCCAAATAATTCTAAGTAAATTTACAGACTAATATAAGGCAAGCAATATCCATGATATTTCATTTTAAAAAATGAATATGGTTAGTTTATTCCCCTATACAGATGAACTTATTTCCCTCTCATTTATAAAATCATTTAAGAATATGTTATGCATTTTGACAAATGCAAGTTAGTGTATAAATTGCTTTCTTTCTAAATTCAATTTACAGGTCTATTATTCAATAAAATGGCAGGGAAACTTGAAGAAATATCCAGAATTCTGCTAAACTGAATAGGTATCAAATCAGTTTTTCCTGCCTTCCTCAATACTACATAGCTCAGGCATTCATTGTAACGTGTAAACACAGTTGGTTCAGGGTCATGGGCCAAGGATTCCTGAGACAGTTGTACTGATACATGGCCTTAGACTGACAATTCCTGTGGAAGGAAACTAATCCTGTATAAACTTAATTTAAGCTGAGATCCTTGAATAGATCCTGAATACACTTGGAATATCCACACCAATAGGAGAAATCTTCCCATCTGCTGGCAACAGAGGTGCAATTTCAGTTAAAGAATTCCCTACTCACCTGTGATTGCATTGTCAATATTTTAGGTGGCATCTGTCTTCCTCTGGATTTTCACTCACAACCAGACAAACAGAAGTTGAGCAAAGCTGAGAATAGAGAAATAATCTTAAGATTCAAGTCTTGGCCACAACTTTCAGGCCCACCTGTCATGAATGCCAAACATTTTACCAGGACTATGTCAAGCCCAATCAAGAAAAGGAACATGAGGTGAGCTCAAGAGAAATAAGGAAAGGTCTCTTCTTTCCCAGGGTCAAGATGTTGGAGCTCTTTTCTTCTCTAGCTAATGAAGATGATATGATTACCTTCATTGTACAGATAAGAGCATGAAAATCCATGAATTTTATTTATTAATTAGCCCATGATGTTCAGAGACTTTTATTCATACCTGATTCCAAAACATAGGAATCCCTGATTAAAATCACATCTGGAATTAGGTCCTCACCAGAAGAGGAAAGAGACTGGAATATCTCAGTTATTACTGGTTTTTACAATAGCATTGATTCTCTTATATGCATTTCCATCTTTTGTACTCTCACTCCCTTCATGCTCTACCATGAACCTGACCTGATATTTTGTCCTAAAACATCTTAGTTCTTCCATATGTGATGTCTAACACGGCAACCCCCCTCAAAACTAAATTCTATATCTCACCCCAATGTATTTGGATATCAACTAAGAAACTTAAGAATATATATTATTAAAAGGAAAAGAAGGGAAGTGGATGTGGCTCAAGTGATTCGGCTCCCATCTACCACCTGGGTTTGCTTCCCAGGGCCTCCTGGTGAAGGCAAGCTGACCCATGCAGCACAGAGAGATAATGGCCTGCGTGGCACAGAGAGGTGACAGCCCTCATGGTGTGGAGAGCTGATAGCTCATGTGGCACTGAAAGCTGATGGCCTGCACAGCAGAAAGCTAGTGCACCAATATGATGTGACAAATGGAGACAAGCAGACACAGAAAAATTCGCAGTGAATAGAAACAGTAAGCACAAGTGGCAAGGGGGGGATAAATAAATAAATAAATAAATAAATAAATAAATATTTTTTTTAAAAAGTAAAGGAAAAAAGAATATATGCTATTATGTGGTTGATCAGATCTAGGACCAACTTAGCCATTTGTACCTCAAATCTAGGAAGAAAATGATTGTATTTACCATGTTTGGAGAATTACATATTTTTAATATTTTAATCATCTCAGTAACCCAGCTGATAAAGATTAATTTACTCATTTAACAAATGTCCCAAATAGAGGTTCAGAGAGCTGAAGTAATATGAGAAATTTATATCACCAGAAAAAGACATAGCTAGATTTAATTTTTTTCTTTTTATATCCCAAATTGTAATATATTAAGGGTTACATGCCACACCTAGGTATTACATGGAATGTCACCTCATTTAAATAATCAAATGCTCACCCTGTTATCAAAACTTCATCTTCATATAGTTTTTTTTTAATAATAATTTTCTTTTTTCTTTTTAAAAAGATACTTAGTTTACATAAATGTTACAAAAAATTATAGGGATTCCTATATGCCCCACCTCCCACACATCCCACAACCTCCCACATAAAGATCCTTCATTACTGTGGCACATCACCTGCAATAGATATACACATCTTGGGGCTTTGCCACTAAGCATGGACCATAGTTCACATTGTAGGCCACACTCTCTCTCACACAGTTCTGCATGTTATATGATGATATAAAATGGCCTTTATCTGTCATTGCATTGTCACTCAAGATAATTCCCAAGTCCCGAGAAACTCCCTGTATTACAACTGCTTTTTCCTCTCCCTGCCTCCAAAGCGTCCAGTGGCCACTGGTTCCACATTAATGTTGCAATTTCTTCCATTGTGTGAATCACAATATGTCTATAACAAAATACCAGTAATTCCACTCTAGTCCATAGCTCTTCCCCCAATCCTGAGGATTCTGGGATGGTGATGTCCACTCCATCTCCAAGTGAGAGAGGGCTTATAGCCCATGGATAAGATGGATGTGATTATCCTGCCTGCAGCTGCAGACTCTCTCCATTCTCTGGGATGGCTGTTGTCCATCATCATCTCCCCACCAGATGTCTTGGGTGAGTCCATTGAGCTGTAGAGTAAGAGTTGCACTTCCACAGAGATTCTGGGCCCAGCTGGCACATGGACAGTCTAAAGACTCTGGTATCTGTAAGTACACCTACAAACTCTGGCACCACATATAGGTTTGAATACAAGGGACAGATGGACCATGTGTGGGGAAGACATATTTGGGTTCAACTCTGTCACTCTCAGGAACAAGGATTCCAAAGTAGGGCCCACTGATAAGGCACCAAACTCTTGGGCTATCTGCCTTGATATAGGACCTGGGTGTCTCCAGAGCACTCAGGAGCCCCTCTGGGGTGATATCCACATTGGAAACCTATGAGGTCCTACTGAGATGTGCATAAGTGTTACCTCTGGGAAGACCTCCCGACACACTTTGAAGTATCTTAGCCATATGAACTCATTTCTCTTTACTTTTTCCCCTTTAATTTGAGGTCTTTTTTCAGTCATATTGCCCTTTGGCTCTTGTTAATAATCCCTCATTGCCAGGGTGGCTCATCCCCGGGAGTCATGTCCCATGCTGGGAGGAAGGTAATGCATTCATATGCTGAGTTTGGCTTAGAGAGGGGTCACATTTGAGCAACAAGGAGGCTCTCAGGAGGCAATGCTTAGGCACCCCATAACAATAAGCTAAGTTTCACTTTCAAGAGCAAAGATTCATAAGGCTAGTCATCAATAGCAAGAGCCTATCAGTGGATCATCCTCCTTTGCCCGACACTGCCCCTGCACTTGGGGGACTGTTGCTGCTTCCTTGGAGAATATGGCAGAGCTCTCTAGGATAGGGATTCAGTATTCTCTCATTTCTTGAGTTATTCTCCACACATTGTGACCATGCCCTGTGAGCATTTGAACAATTTTATATACATTTTATGTATGTTCAGGTGAACTTCCTCCCATGCATCCCCCATCCCTGACACCCCCCATCAATTATCCTCTTTCGCCCCAGTTGTAACCCTTCTGTGATCCAAAGCTTCTTCAAAGATGAAGCCAGTACAATAGCCAAATACAATTAATAGGAAAATGAAATAATAATGTTTAAATGTAAGAGATAAAATACGTGAAAACTTGAAAAAAAAAACTAAAAATAACATAAAATTAAAGGATTGGGTTATTCAAAAAAGAGAAGATTTTTTAAAAAAAGTTTTTTTTTGACATTTTTCCTTTTATCACTGTAATTTCTGGTGTCCAGTCTGTACCATGGCAACTTCTCTCTCTCACTCCCCTGTGTCTCACAATTTTTCATTTAATTTTCAAAGAAGCTTTTGGTCACAGCAAAGTTACACACAAAATGCAAGACACTCTCATATACCCAACATCCTCCCCCTTTCCTCACCCCATATTAAAACCTTTTTTGCATGTGGATGGTAGCATTCTTATAACTGATATACACATAGTGAAACATAGCTACTAAACATTCTCAATGGTTTACAGTATGGTTTACATTTTAGATTATACACTTTTATAAATTTTGATGATATTTTCCATGTCCTGTGTCCATCACTGTAAGGTAATGAAAAACATTTCCACTGACCACTAAACACCTCCTTTGATTTACTTTGTACCTCCCTCCCCATCCCCAGGACCCACAATGACCCCCTGGCTTGACTCACTGGATGAGAAGATTCATAGTTACTTGTAACAAGAGGTCTTGACACACTGGTTTTGTCCTCCACTATTAGGTACTGCCCTTGCTCTTAAGAGAAACACACATGTCTATTTCTGAGTGAATCGGTCCTCTCAAAGATGGGGGTCCATCTCCTTCCCTCTCATTGTGTGGGTCTCCACCCACTGATACAACACATTATGACAGGATGAAAACTCACACACTCCCAAGAAGCCTGCTCCAGATGCACCCTGTCCCAAATGCCCCCCCAACCAACACCCTGATGCAGTGACACTTCCTTGTCATATTTCCATTAGAGCATTCTCTGTACGTTCAACTTCATACCTACAATTCCCAAGTGTTCACTTGGTCCCTCTCCCATCTCTCCCCTCAGTATCCTGGGTATTCTAACCCACCCTTCCCAATCTACCTATCTGTCAACCCTGCATCACCAAACCCAATAATATCACTACCCACCTGTCCTATCCCTTCAACATGCAACTACACTCTATCACTTTACCATAGATTACATCCATATGGGTGATGGCTCACCACTTTCTCTTCTCTTTCTCTTTCTTTTAAACCTATCTTTTAGACAATAGTTCTCAGAGAATGCTGAATTTCCTTAATTCATATCAGTGAGGTCATGTATTGTTCATCTTTCAATGCCTGGCTTTCTTCGCTCAACATAAGGTCTTCAAGATTATCCATGTTATCCCGTGTGTTACCACTTTATTCCTTCTTACAGATGAGTAATATTCCATTGTATATATCTACCACATTTTGTTTATCCATTCATCTCTTTATAGGCACCTGGGTTGATTCCAACTTTTGGCAATAGTGAACAATGCTGCTATGAACATTGGTGTGCATATATCTGTTCGTGTCTTTACTTTCAATTCTTCTAGGTATATACCCAGCAATGGAATTGCTAGATCATATAGAAGATCTATAGTTTGTTTTTTTGAGGAACCACCAAACTATCCTCCACAGTGGCTGGACCATTACACAATCCAACCAGCAGTGGCTGAGGGTTCCCCTTCCTCCACATCCTTTCAAACACTTATAGTCTCTTAATTTCTGTTTATCTTTGAATATTTTGAACTCTCCATCATTTCTGAATGCCAGCTTTGCTGGCCAGAGAATTCATGGCTGAAAGTTTTTTTTCTTTTAGTACCTTCACTGTGTCATACCCCTGTTTTCTTGCCTCCATGGTTTCAGATGAGAAATCAACACTTAATCTTATTGTGCTTCCCTTGTATGTGATGGTTCTCCTTTCTCTTGCTGCCTTTAGTATTTTCTCTTTGTCTTAAGCATTGGCCATTTTGATAATTATATGTCTTGGAGTAAGCCTGTTGAGATTTATACTGTTTGGGGTGCACTGTGCTTCCTGGACATGTACATCCATCTCACTCAATAGGGTTGGAAATTTTCAGCCATTATTTCCTTCAACACTCCTTCTGTTCCCTTTCCCTTCTCTTCTGCTTCTGCGATGCCTATAATGCAAATGTTTGTGCATTTCGTGTGATTGGTTATATCCCTAAGTCCCTGCTGGATTTTTTCTATCTTTATATCTATCTCATCTACTATCTGTTTTTCAATGTACTGTCTTCCATATCACTAATCCTTTCTTCGCTTGTTCAAATCTGCTGATATGTCAGTGCAGCATGTTTTTGATTTCTTTGATTGTGTCATTCATCACCATCATATCCATTATCGTTTTATGTATGTTTATAATTTCTTCAGTATATTCTCCCAGTGTCTTCTTATATCCTTAATCTCTTCCTTCACTTCATTAAGTTGGTCCATGATATTTGTTTGGACAGCTTTGATTAGTTTTTTGATGTTGTGCATCTCTTCATGGTTTTTAGTTTGTTCATTGGACTGGTCCATGTCTTCCTGTTTCTCAGTGTGGTTTGTAATTTTTTTTGCCCTCTAGTCACCATTTTATCTTGATTAATTTATTCAGTTGATGAGCTTCTCTCCTCTAGAGTTTTATTTAGCTGGTGGTTCTGTGTGGGTGTGTTAAATTTTCTCTCTGACGATTTGTTCTTCTTGTTATATTTCTTTGCTTTTTTCTATGTTCCCTTGAAAGAAAAAAATTTGGGCCAGAGGAATCGAAAGAGGTAAGAAAGGAAAAAGAGTAATAGTAATGTCAATAAAAATTAGAAGAGGGGCCGTATCAGACTTAGTAAAATGAATATTTCACTCTTGTAGGCAGTGTAGAGTAATAGGGGAAAACAAGTGGAGTACCTACAATGGAATGGGAAACCAAATAAAGAAAAATATATAGAATGATTTAAAAGGCCAGAATGATGAGGAGAGAGAAAAAGAGTAAAGAAAGGGCTAAAAGGAAAAAGTTATTAAAAAAAAAAAAAAGAAAGAAAACAGAATAGACAAGGTAGATATCAACACCCATGAAGTTGAGGACTAATGAAAAAAGTGGAATGTAAGAACCACAACAGAAAGCAGAAGGTAGAAAGATAAATGGAAGAAAAGTGATAGCGTTGGTAGACCAAATCACTATACACAAAGAATGGGAAATCAAGGAAGAAGAAGCACAGCAGAGATGAAACAAGCTAGCAGCACCTAATTTAAAAAAGGGGGGTGGGGAAGAGGAAAGAAAAGCAAGAAACAAACAAAGAAAAACCAAACAAACACACAAGTGAACAGTCAAACAAAGCTTAGGAATAACAGTGTTCCTTCTTGGGCCCTTGTGGAACCTCTCACCCTGCGTTCATCAATCAGTTACCCTGCAGGCTTCTCTCTGCAGGTTTTGAGGCAGATTTTAGCA
>JAQZBX010046924.1:0-20626 GCA_029593785.1 Cabassous unicinctus | reverse complement strand
CACACACACACACACACACACACACACACACCTCCGTGGGCAACCAGCAAACTAAGATTACTGTAGGATCTGCTTCCAATGTAATGTTCTGTATTTGATTTTAAAAATTTCCAATATATGCTAAATCATTTTAGTTGCCTTAAACCCTCTTCTGGGAAAAGCTTTAGGAATAAATAAATTAAAACTTAGTACTCTAAAAAATAGATATTTCCCCCTGCCCAATTTTGAATCTCCCACCTCGAAAAACACCGATTCTCCCTGCAGTCTCCCACTTCTTCGACATTTTCTCATCATATAATAGCATCGTTCAGTATTTTAAAAATATTTGGGGAAGGGTGTTAGGAACCACTTTTGTGTTTTCTGAGTTTTTATAGAACTGAAATGACCTTTAAAAGAAAGAACTCTTGGGCTGTAATTTGTTCTGTTACTGCTTCCAGGGATACAAAATAGATCCTGTTTGTTTAAACTTGGATTGTATAATGAAAATGTAAAATAGGCAATTAAATACTTCTGGAAGAGGGAATTAAAGACAAACATAGAGCGAAAGTAGCAGCAGACTATTCACCAGTCATTGTGCCAGTGATTCTCCCAAGTACTGAGTCCAGTCGGAAGAAAGAATCAGCAATAGGAATTTGCTACTCTTTCCTTTATTCCATTTTCTTAGTAGAGTTATTGTAACGATCTCAGGGAAACCGAACATCTTTTCCTTTCAGCTGATATCTGAAAGTCCAAATGCTGCTTGTTCCTCTGGGTACAAAATTGAAAGAGTTTGGAGCAGAGTGTTGCTTCATAAACGTCATTATTTTGAACTCTCTTTAGAAGTCTGGATCTAACTTGCAGTGGTGCCGGCTTATGTCTCTATGTCCCCTCTTTAAAATATGGACAACTCAAGGAAAGAGAAGCTGTGATATTTTGCTTTCATTTCGTTTTGATTTTTACTTTTAACAATACTAGTTGTTAGTGGACTTCAAACCAGAAAGCTATTTTTAAAAAGAATAACAAGATTACATTTTGATTCTTTCACTTGTGATATTGACTAACTTTACATGTAATTATGTAATAAACTTTATATGTTTACTATGAATATATAGAATAACAGTTTAATCAACTTTCTTTTAATAAACCAAGATACTTCGGATTGTAACCAAAAATTTAGAATTGATTCTAAACATTTTATCTTAAAACTAGGTTTTAAATTGTTAATTGTAAGTACAGTTGAGAGACTATTTGTTATACTATTTTGAATTACCTGCATGTAATATCATTGTATGTTTTGATACCATCTTTTTTTAAATCAGTTTGAGTTAAGGAGCAAAATAGTTAAATGAAAAGAAAGAAAAAACCATACATACATCTCTTCAGTGTAACAGATGATTTACAATTGTACCTGCTTAAAAAAAATGGTATCCTTTATATTAGATATCTCAAAGTGAGCTTTGAAATTCTGAAAACAAAATTAAAGTTGTACAGTATTTTATGAACAATAAGAACGGGACTGTTGTAAAAATCACATCAGCAAGGATTTGTTGCAATTTTATAAAGTCATGTGAAAATGTTATATGAGGCCTTTGAATCTTATCTCTTGCGTACTATATTCTTAAATAGTGGAAGAATCTATTTTTGTCATTTCTTCCTTTATTTAAGAAATATTCCCAGGTGGTAATACCAAGGCAGGAAACAAGGGCTCTCAAAATGACACAGCTAGTTATCTTTTTTATTTGTGGGTGGTAAGAGTGGGTTGGACAGGTGAGGAGGAGGAGGGCTTGATTTGGGAATCTAGGCTAGAAAAAAGGGATTTACTTTTTCCTTTATAACATTAAACATGGTACTCCTGGAAACAGATTACATTGGTAAAACAGGTCCTTGCCAGAGACATTAGCTTATATTGATAAAATATTGTAAATAGCCTTTTTATACAGGAACTTACAAAATATTATAAAATGATAGTAACACATGCATATAAGGTCAGTGCTTGCTTCTATATCAGAGAATATGTTTTATGGGGCACCATAGTTTATTAAAACTTGTGTGCTTCTTCCTGGTTTAATGATGCCAAACATCCAAATAGCATTTGCTGTGCTAAGCATAAGTAGAGCATACAAATTTTATTAGCTAAGTGGTGAACAGATTTGTCCAACTTAGTATTTGAAACATAGTTTAACTGTTATGCTTTGGACTGATAAATAACTATAACAAATTGTATAGATGCTAACACTTATGGGTAGAAACAATCATTGTCCTATTTGTCTTCACAAAATATGATTCTTTCCTATAATTTGTATCCTATTTCTTATTTTTCATGGTTTAGATGTTGAAACATTTGTAGCAGACACACTGAGAGGGGAAAATTTATCCAAGAAAGCAAAGGAAAAGAGAGAATCCCTTATTAAGAAGATAAAAGATGTAAAGTCTACGTAAGTCACTTGGATATTATTACTAATTTCTTACTTAGAAGCAACGTTGTAATTAAATTTTAATAAGGAATTGATTATCATGGAGTAAAATTGTTAATGTTCTAATTTAATTGGTATTAAGTATTTTAGAGGACAAAATTTCCACTATAATAGTTTTAAAAATAGACATGCTTATTCTAATACCTTTTTATTGGGTGAAGTTTCTTGATTATGCATTTTTCTAAGCATTCTAGCAAAATCCAACTGTTTGTTTTGATTATATGAAGGTTTATTTGGTTTAAATGATAAACCATAAGACAGATTGAGAGTTTTAATATAAATCTGGAAAATACCTCAGACACCAAAAAAAAAAAAAAGAGAATCCTTTTAATTGCTTGTACTTTAAATGAATAAGTGTAACATAAGTTGTAGGTATTAAAGATATTTCCTGATTTTGCTGCTGTAACTTAGGTCTTTAAAAATATTTTAATCATGAAGTAATAAGCCTTTTGGAATTGTCATTTCAGGATAGGAAATATTTTTTTTTCTCTAAATTTGTATTTCTAATATAGATTTAAAAATAGATTTGAATTATTACCACTGATTAGGCCTTGCTTTGATTTGTCAACCCTTATTTAAAATTACAATGTTCTTGCTTTGTTTTGCAGCTATCTTCAGGAATTTCAAGACAAAGGTAAATTTTCAAGTTTATAAAACCTGATGTTTTTCCTCCATGGGGATTTTCAATAGGATAATCTAACATACACTGAAATTTGATAGTTGGAATCAAAATTTAAATTTCCATCTTCTATACCTAGACCTTCAAGATGAGAGTGCTAGCTCCCCCTGCTGAGAAAAAAATTTAAGAGTGTATCCAGAATCTAAGTGTACAACCTTCTGATGCAGAAATCTTATATATTTAAAATGCTTAAGTTTTATGATTCTTGGAGTACTTTGTGGCAGAAATTTAATATGAAAGGTATACAACTACAGTTATATATGGAATAATTTGGTGAGGTATTGGTGAGATCCCAACCCAATGCCATTTAACACTACAGAGATTATTTTTTATAATAGTGGTGCAAGCAGGAGGCCTTGTGGCTGGGAGCTTATAGGCTACCTTATGAAGGACACTTGCTTTTTAAAAAATTATTTAAATATAAATATTTGTTTGAGAACATGATTTAATCTTTTTGAAATGCTGGTTTTTATTTTCCATGTGGTACTTTTGATATGAATACACGTGTGCCATAGAAATTTTCAAAGGGAATTCAGTTTCATTTTTGAAATATGTGAGAGTGCTGCTTACTAGATTGTCTTCCTTAAGATTTGAAGGACGGCTGCTTAGTGTACTGAAAACCAGATCTGGAAGGTGGAGGAAGTTCCTGCTACTTCATGTCTTAAATTCTGTAAGGAAAACAGGGATGGCCCTTATTTGCATAATGCTAACTCATAGGTCATGACCTGAAGGCTGGGCATGCTGCTATGAGGGTCACAGGATGAGGTCAGTTAGCCTACTTGAAGCTAGGTTTTTGGTTTGGGGAAGAATATAGAATGGTATCTTCTAACTGAGGCTAGTGGATACCACAGAGTAATTCATGTCTCTGCCAACTGATAAGTGAGAGGGTAATGACAGTTTCAATAAACCAAGTACTTAACCAGACAAACCTAAAATCAAGCAGTTAAAAGGAAACCACAGTTTCTTTTTACTTTTAAATCATCAAGATCAGTGTGTACTACATGTCTAGATGGGAGGGGATAGATGAGATTTTTTTTTTTCACTTGATCTTAGCCAAAAGGCTGAGAAGTGATAGATTATTTTTCATATTGAAATTTTTGACACAAATAAAGAGAAGAGCAGGAAACTCTTCCTCCCCACAAATAATCTGTACTCTACAATGAATCTTAACTATGGGTTTAATCATGTTTCATTTTACTTAGTTAAAAATAGAAATAATAAATTTATGCGTTTTAAATTGTGATAACTTTTGTACAGTGCTTTATTTTAGAGGAATATTAGATGTCAAATTCTGCCTCTCTCCTTAAAAGTCATATTTTGTTCCAGTGATTATTTATCACACTCTCATTGTGACTTAATTATTTATACATTAAAAAAATTTAACCTAAGGAAGCATGATAATATGAAGTTGTATAATTGCATATGGTTCAATAATGGTGGAGCAACTTTCCCTTTGGTATTCTGTTTTAGGATTTGTTCAGGTGTGTGGATATTAAAATTACATTACTGAGATATGTTCTTTGTCTCCATAGGAATGGAAATTTTTATAGTATTTGATAGAAATTGAAAAATGAGCCCAGAATAACAGTTCAGATAACATGGAAATCAGAGATTTCCCATAATCATTTTCCTCTGAGTAAGTCATTTATAGATCAATACTAGTATATTGAGTTAACTAATCACCAAGAGTGCCTGCTCCAAAGTAAACCTGTGGATAAATTGGAGGTATACCTTGGAGAAATAAGAGAAACTTAGTAATTTTATTCCTCAAACTATATTTAGCTTTAGTCTAAAAAGACTGTTCCTATAGTTTTTTAGGAATAGTGAAGGGAAATTAGTACAGACTTAATAGTTGCCAAGTAATCATTCAAGATACTTTTTTTTTTTTAATAGGAATTTTTTAATTATCAGATTTCTACATTGAGTAAATTCAATTCTTAGTATGTTTGGGGTTTTGGATGTCTTCATCCAAAGAGAATTGAACAGAGTTCCTTTTGTGAATAATTATAATTTGCTATTAGTTCAAAAGGAACTCTGTCTCATAACAAGGTCATAGATCTTTTAAATGTGACTTAAAATAATTACTTTTGCAAAGAAAATATATTACTGATTGTAGTAAAGACTGCTATTGACTGAGTATAAAATAAAATTTTCTAAAATTTATTTGATACATGATTTTTAAAAAAGTTTTACTTTTAGTTGTGTCTTGACCTTGTATTAATCTCATTTTACTCTGGTGATGATTTTGGTATGATTATTTTTCTTTATAGAATGATTTATTTAAATAAGATAATGTGAAAACACCTGTGCATGACACATAGTAAGTATTAAATAAACATATTAATGCATATTCTCAGATTCAGCTTTATTTGTCAAGAGGATTTAAGTAAATTTTGGTTCATAGATTCAGTTTTCCAATGATTTTGAAATCATAAATTGTTAAAGGCACATATTAACATGAGACAAATATTTCAAGAAAATATTTTTAAAAATGCATAAAATCTTAGCGCTTATAGCTTTAAAAATATGAATAAATTGCTTTTGATTCCCTTTAGATGCTCTAGCTAAAAATCTCTCATTTTCTCCTTTAAGTCCCTTTTCCCTCTAAATTGCAAAAAAAAATTAATAGGTTTTGTCCTTAAGACTCCATTGATATTATTAAATGTGCATAGATTTATTTAGAAAGCAGTTTTCTTTCACCTTCTCATTTGTATTCTTTCTTTTTTATTTTATTTTTTTAATAATTTTTAAAAAAATTTTTAGAAGATACTTAGATTACATAAATGTTACACAAAAATTATCGGGATTCCCATATGCCCCACCTCCCACACCTCCCAACCTCCCACATGTATTATTTCTTAAATTTATTAATGGACTAAACTACTTTTTAAAATAGCAGGACTATTAGGTAAGAAGGGACCCATTTTAGTCTGGCCTGTTAATATCCTTAAGAACAGCAGAAAAGTCAAAAGTTTGGATGACGTTTAATTTCCTTTCCTTTCCTCTTCTTAAGTATATTTTCTGTTGAAAGTTAGCTTTGCAGTGGCATCTGAACACATAACTTGCAGCTTTTTCCTTTTTCTCCCCCTGTGACCCCAGGCCTTGTACAAATGTGGTAAGCATGTTGGAGATTATGGACCCTTTAGTAAGTGGAGTGTATTTCAGAGGCAGTCCTTAAGAAATGATACTTTTTTATTTTTTGAGGTACCGGGGTTGAGGTTTGAACCTGGGGTCTCATATGTGGGAAGCTGGCACTCAACCACTGAGCCACATAGGCTCTCCTGAGTTGGTTTTTTTGGTTTTTGCTTGTTGTTTTTTTGTTTTTAGGAGGCACTGGGAACTGAACCCGGGACCTCCCATATGGGAAGCAGGCACTAACCACTTGAGCCACATCCACTCCCGGTACCTTATTTTAAGGCTGTGCCTCAGTTTGATGTGAGAAGTTCTTCATTATTTGCATGCTATAAATTAGCTTTCCTATTGTAGAAGAGTTACAAGGAGAACCTCTTATTTCCTGTGACCTAAACCCTTCAAAGTTTTAAGAATACAACATAAACGTTTAACTTGTTAAATGTTTAATTCTGTCTGTTTAGCTGTATATTGTTACTTGAGATATTATTTTAGTGAAGTGAAGTGAGTAGAGAATTAGAAATTTGTTTTCCCTCAAGGAAAAATTTTTTTCCCTGAGTTTGTCTTTCATGCTCTATAAAATGGAATGGTTATCATCTAAATATAAGGTATGTTAGTTTAATGTTTACTTGACTGTGTTTACCATAGGACTGTTTTTGACAAAACAAGCAGTAAATTGTTTAAATCACCTCCAATGGTGGGGAGATCATGGCTGTTGAGTTTGATGTTGGTCTGCATATGTTCGCATTTAGTAAAATGTTAACTGATGATGAAACATATAAAAAAGAATGGATAATAGTGATTTGAACCCAACTATTATAAATTTAAAAATGGTTTTCTGAGAAATATGCTGCTGTGGTACGATTAAGCGTTGATTTTACTGTGGTATTTAAGTTGCCACTGAATTATAGAAAGGGAAGTCTTGGATCATTGTCTTTTAGATGTTAACTTTGTATCGTTAATTAAACTTTTGAAAGTTGTGGGATAAATCAAATGCTTTTCTAGGGAAACAAGAAACAGTATTAATGAGCAACAACCCCATAATTATCCTTGTGAGTACATAACAGGGACACATTCATGTCTTTCCTTTGCGCAATAACTTTTACAAAGAAGTATTTTTAAACTGATCATTAATTTTATGACCACAGAAATGAGATGCAAAATTTATGCTGTTGTCATTGGCACAGGCTCAAGGCACCGCTGACATTATGTGTGATTGTAATAGAATGGCTGCCAACTAATGATTCTGTAGACATTTCATTTGAGCATGCTTTTCTTTTAGATGTCTGATTAGGCTGTAATGCTTTCAATTATGTCTGTAAATTGTATTGGATACGTTTACCTGATGCCTATTGTTGATTTGGAGTTCAGCTTTCTATTACATGAACACAAGTTGAACATTTTCATGTTAATTTATAGAAGTCTTTGCAGGAATAGCTGCAAATACTTGGTCTCTGGGGAGGCAAAATGCTTTGCACTACTCAACAGCGACCCCTGTGTTCAATTAAAGCGCCTTATAAGGCGGCATCTTCTATTTATTGGGTTGAAAAAAATTTAGAGAGGGAAAAGGGATGGATCATCATTAAGAACAACCGTAAGTTGTAGCGGACCACGTGGAAAATGGTGTGTCCTTTCAAGTTATGCAGGTTAAAAAGGAATTAGCCCTGTATAGATGACACAGAGATTCTTTGCTTTCTGAGTTAATTCAAGGGAAGCTAAAAACAAAAGGAAGAACCGAGGCCACTAGCAGTACTAAATTTTTGTTTTAGATAGATAAATATAAATATCACACAGATTTTTAAAAACAACACTTGCAGTAAGCTGCAATTCTTAGAAAGCATCAGTTGATGACAATTTTACTTTAATACATAAACCAAAAAGTGCTTTTTTAAAAAAAAACAAAAAACAAAAAACAGAAGCCACAGAGGTCTTTAACATGTCAGTGACTAATTTGTGTAGAATAAATGTTCTTAACTTGTATTAAATATTATTGAATTTATAGCTTAAATAATGATCTTTTTCATATATATCAAATATATTGGTGTGTGCATATGCTTATATGTAGGTCTATATATATGGATATATACACATATACAAATATATACACATAAAATATATATAATCGATATTATCAAAGGGTATTAAACTACTTTTTATTTTCAAAACATTTTGTCTTGATTTTTTTTTTTTTTTTTGCTTATCTCCATATAAAATTTAGTAGGTTTAAGCTTGAGCATCTGAAGTTTTTTCAAGATCCTTTCCATATATTCATTAGCGTTAGCTGTATTTATAATTCTGGTGGTGTAGTGGAAGCATCCTAAATACCTTTTTTTCCATGGCAAAATTTTTAAATAGAGCATGATATGCAATGTCCTTAGAAAATTCATTCCATAAAAACTCTTGCTTTGTTAAGAAGATAAGGATAGTCTAGCAATTAAAAGCAATTGAGGGTTTTGTGACCGCTATTACTATATATTCCATGAACTTTCTTTCCATATTCAAGATATTTTTACTAGCACTTTGAGATTCTCTCTTTCTTTGTATTTAAAACCAGAGCACTCTTCTTTCCGTAAGAGAAATATTGTAAGAGATTCTTGAATGTCCTGAAAAGTACTTTGAACATCTGGAAAGAAAGGAAAATTAAGATCTGAAGGATGACTAGTATTTATATGTGTTCTTTGGAATTTTAATTGGGGAGAAAACATCACCACATATAGTACACCTAGTGGTGGAATCATTAAGAACAAGATTGTCATCTCTATATTCTGCTCTTAATGTCCTGATGGAAGATGTTCCTATATTTTACTTTCAGGATAAGGATGAAGGATGCTGACAAAATAGCAAAATTACAAGGAAATAGAGATGAACATTGGTTCTTTTAGTGCTTTTGATGGTGGTGTCTTGAAAAAAAAAACGGCGATTTCCTCTATGGAAAATATGGTGAAAAATAGGGTGGCATCCATCAGATGGGTATCAGAGGAGACAGATATCCTTTTGGAGGCACTACTAACTTTAATCTGGACCAGCCCAGGACCTGTGATCCTAAAAGGATAGTATAAGTACCCAAGGTTTTTTTTTTTTTACAGGGGTTGTCACCATGCTCATTGGGTAATTCCTGAGGTTGCTGGGTTCCTATTGAATTATTAATAAGTAACTTGAAAATTTTAAAAGATAGTTACTTGATATTAAGCATGTATTTTCCTTAGTTGTTATGGAATTGGGGTAAAAAAAAAAAGAGTGTTTATATATAACTGGGTTAGGAAATATCTGATTCACTCTTTTTTGAAAATTTTTTTTATTTTATCTGATTATGGGGATATAACCCAAACCAAAAGATCTTACCTTGGGGATTGGAGGCTTTTTTAAAAAAAATAATAATAATTAAAAAAAAAGATAACCCAGGATTTGGAAATCAAGTAGAAAACTGGCCAGAATATTTAAAAAATGGTAATATATCACTGAATGAAAACTGAAGGTGTCTCAGTTGTAAACCAGCTTATTTGAACTGAAAATGTTTTTAGGAGTTTAATGGAGTTTTCCCCCTAAAGAATTTCTATTCTTGACAATGCAGCTAGGTATTTATAATCTACTTTAATGCAATCATTTGATTGTTAATGAAAACATAAAATATTCATGTGGCTTTAAATGATTAGCTTTTCATCATAATTTTGCAGTTTTGAATAGGTAAATGGAATTACTTGAATTATTTTTCCTGTGTGCTTTCCATGATTTTTTTTTTTTTGATGCATGTTATATTTTACCCTGCTTCTACTTTTTTGTATTCTTCATAGAGATTGTCATAAATTGGGGATTGTATCCTTTTATATCAGAAATAAGCGGTTGCATACCGACCTTCAAAAACTCTTACTATGTCTAAGTTGCGTTGGATATAAACTAAAATAAGACAGGTTTTTACCTACTTAAAAAAGTTTTCCTTGTTTTTCCATGACAGCAACTGAAATTTAATAGTAAAACTTACCTCTTCTGACAAAGTAATATTATTTTAAATGACTAAGTTATAGAAGGCATTTCTCTGTTACAGGTGATACAGAAGATGGGGAAGAATATGACGATCCTTTTGCTGGGCCTCCAGATACTATTTCATTAGCTTCAGAACGATATGATAAAGATGATGAAGCCCCTTCTGATGGTAAGTGACATTTTTCTATAGAATATACTTCTTGACACTCACTCAAAACAGTGCAATGTGTAGAGATAGTGATCTTGTCAGAAAGCAGATAAACACAGAGGTTTCAGTTAACTTACCTTTACCAGAACCTTTTAAGGAACAGAAGAGCTCTCTCTAGTGGTTCTCCAAGAATAGTGAGATTTTCCTAAGTATGTAGTTACTTCCTTTCCTAGGAAAGTTTCTTCAGTAAAATTTTCAGGAAAGTACTGACATCCTTGTATGAATATTATTAGTAACAGTTTGTTGGTTAATTTAATAGTACCAGATTCTTGCTTAATTTTATTGTGCTACTTATTGGCTTGTTGTATTATTTATTTTATAAATAATGAAACAGGTTTTTGATCTATTTTTTTCTGAAAACTTCATACAAAATGAGTTCATAAAATATTAAATTAATTATTCCTATATTGCCTTCACATATCGAGACAGGTTTTCATCAAATTCTTTTAATACTCATTTTTGTTTTTCTGATTGTCACTTAAAAATACCTCATATTATGCGGTAACATTATAGTGTTTTGTATTAATTGAATTAGTATGAAAATTGATGGTTTATCTCTTAGCAATTTCTTAAATGTACAAAAGCTATGAAACTTGTTTTTAGTATAGTGTATGCTTTCTGTTATAGCCAGTCAAGTGTATCTGTGTTATAGAATCCTTATGAGGGTGATATATTGTTATAAATTTGAATGTGTATTGATAAATTAGCCATGCATATTAATTTGTAGCACTCAAAGTCTCAGACATAGAAATGAATAATGCTTTCTGCCACTATATGATGATCAAACTGTGCAGTTCCATCTCTAAATACAATTGCTGAATGAAAATATGCTTCTTGCAACAGAGCACTCCACATTTTATGTTATCTAGATTATTCCCTTTGGAAACATAAATTGCTTTTATGAGGTATAAAATTATGTCTATTGCAGAACAGGGATAAGTCAAGTACATGCATAAGTGATAAACATTCTAACCACTGATTCAGACCAACACAATCTTTTTTTTATATTCAGAACTTTGTACAAGGTGTAGAAATAATAATCATAGCCATTTTATGTTGAATTTTACATTTTGGCAAACATTTAATTTCTGTTTTTTAAGGGAAAGGATTTCCTTCTCTTATATTCCCTTCCTGTCTTTTAAAAAGATGCACATTTTCCTTTAGTCAAATTTGCCACCCAAAACAGAGTATTACTATTTCTGACCTGATCTTCACAAGCATTTCTAGTAGAAAGTGCTTTATAGTTGATAATATTTTCAAGCAAAAGTAGAAATTACCCTTTAAGTTGAACTATTTTTCAGACATATTAGTTATTTCTTTTGCTTCTTTATAAAACAATGATAAATATGAATGAGTATGTGTGTTTATACACATACAGAATATTTGTACTCAAGGGAATATGTATATATACACACAGATATATTCATCAACTACATGTACTTAGAGTTTCTCAAAATAGCATAAATATTTTGATGCACAAGGGAGTTTTATGTGTATTCACAAAAAATTATGATCTAAGAGACCTTATATACCTGTAAGAGGGGAGTGGGTGTAGCTAAGTGGTTTGAGTACCTGCTTTCCACGTAAGAGGTCCCGGGTTCAATCCCTGGTACAAGTCTAAAAAAAAAAATCTTGTCTGTCTGTCTATCTATCTATTATCTATCTATCCATCTGTCTTTATCTATAAGAGCTAGAAACCCTCTAGTGATTTGTTAGGAAAATGTAAATTATGGCTAAACTATGAATAAATAATTTTTCAATTGTTTGTTCCCATAACCAAGTATATAAGAAATTCATTAATGGTATAAAAAGGTTGGTTGTTAAAAGACTATTTTATCAATATTTGAATATTATTTAATAACATTTATGTATAACTTTGCATTTTGATTGGTGTTTAAATAAGCAATTCTTAAGCAGGTTGAAAATTTAACTTTTAGTATTATTCATTTGAGGTATATAGAGATACCATTTTGATAGTATTACATTTTTTTTCTAAAATATTATTATAAGTTAATTTAAAAATACCATCTGGACTTTTAATTTCCACTCTAAGATGTCATTTAGTCATATTGTTTTTTCCCTGCAACTTAGATTTTATATGTGTTCTCTTTTCTTTGCTGAATAAATTTTCCTTCATTATGTGACCTCAGTCTAATGATGTATTAATTATAAAAAGATAATTCATTTAACATTAAGTATAACCAAATTAGACAGGTCACCAAAAGGCCTTTTGTCAAATTGGATTGTTGTTTCGTCCCTTTGACTTTTACCTTATGGTAGGCACTAACAAAGTATCTGAACTTTGATGGATTATAAACTCTAAATATGATATGTATTTTTCATAATGCTAATGTAATTTTCAAGGTACTGAAAAGGTCAAACCCGCACATATCTGTGTGCTCTCTAAGTCTGTCTTTCCCTCTAATATTTCTTTTTCTGTGTTCTTCTGGTTCAAAAGTTCACTCAGTTCCCAAATGGCCACCTAATTTTCCAGTTATTCCCTCAAGCCATATGTGTTTTGGTTTCTTTATGGTTTATTAGGTACTGTAGGAAAGTAGCATAAGTTATATCTTCTAATGAAATTCAAGCACACTTCAGTGATGCTTCGACTTGATTGCTGGTAGCAATTAAATCACAGCCAAGGAGAATAATACATACTCTCACAAGGTCCAGACACCCTATAGAAATTGAAAGGGGATGAAAACAGAAAACAAAAATAAAGTCTCCAAACCCTGCCAGACACACTGTTTCCAGCTTGCATGTTCCCCCTCCCCCTTTTATTGGCCAACTGTCTGATTGATAGCAAAATCATAACTTGCTGCATGCTAACAGGCAGAGTTCACTTGTAGGTTATTGTGAACTGATAAAGGGTTAGATGGAGTTTTGATTTTCGCATTGGACCTTAGTAGATCAGATTAATGGAATTTCAATGAGAGACTAGAGTAGCCACAGCTTTGTCAGAGAAACAGATGGAGATTCTATAGTCATGACTACTCATTAATACTAGTTGCCTGAAAGGTATGCTGCTTCTCTATACAAAAGAGTTGATATAATTGATTTTTGAGTGGTGCATTGAAAAAAAGCACCTTATTGCTGTCTAGAATTGCAACATAAGTAGTGACAGATTTTTGTATACTTTGTAACAGAAAAATATTATACTTTGTAATTTTTTCCTTTTCTCTTTTTAATTTTTGAGGGAAAATACATTTAAGACCAATAGCAGAAAAGGGGAAAATAACTTGCTAAATTACCTTTTAAGAAAAAGAATAAGAGTCTATATTGTATTTATAAATGATTTCATGATTCCTGTTAGATTTTCATTTTGATATGGTAATATTTGAAAGAAGGCATGCTTATTTGAAATTTCAGTTTATTAGCTTTCTGCTTTATTTTTTTTCTGGAAAATTTTTAAAAAACAAGTCATAATAGTTTTTAGACCTTTGCAGACCGCTGTTTTGAAGTTTTATGCTATTCTGTGGCTGAATATATTGGACTGTTAAGATAGACAGTATATGTAAGTAATCAGATTAAATTAGAGATAACAAAACTCAAAACCTTAAAGAATGTCCTTTATTGTCTATATGTGAGCCTGCTTATTTGGGTGCTGAGGTGGTATATGCAGGGTTGCTTTTAGATACTATATAATGATTTGGGTTTCCATTTTTCTATTCTGAAATCATTTTTCATTCATTTTTGTCATTTGCAAAAGAAAGCTTCTAACCATCTAGCTTTGTGGAAAGTCCCTGAGGTAAGGTGAAAGGATTCAGTGAGCTAGAAGACATATATTGGCTCTGCCCGTCGATGATAGGTCGAAGGATCCCAGTGGACATTTGTTACAAATCTGATTCAGTCCTAGAGCATAATCACTTTGTGGATAAGAATCTGGAACCTCTAGGGTGTGAATATAGGAAGGCTAAAATGAAGCCAAAGATAAAAAACAGTCCTTTATTGTCCTGGTATTTTCCAAAGTGAAAATTCCCGAATAACAGATTACTGAAGACTGTGGGCATTGCAAGGACATAGGTTTAGATGAAAATGTATCAGTTTAGGAATGAAACTATTTTTTAAAAAAATTTAGGATTAAGAAATAAGGCTAAGCTGTTTTGATCATAATTTGTAATATTAAATAATGACTTTTGTTTCTTTTTTGTTACACCATTTTTTAAGCAAATCCAGTAGAGGAAAATTTGAATTTATAAAACATAAAAGTTACTATTCTAAAGGAGTATTTAAAGAGATTCTCTCCAGGATGGCTATAAATAAGCACCTCTCATAATGCATCTAAGACAGGCTTAGATAACCCCAGCACATACATGTACACTCATAAATAGGCAGATGTTTTTTTTGTATATAAGACTAGGCACAGCACTAACTGTTTCTTATAAAATCCAAGCAAAGGATGATTTACTTTTCTCTGGGTTCCAGTAGAATATGAAACAATGTTTAAAGCAAAAAAAAAAAAAAAAAGTTTCCTTCAATAACTTTCCATTTAGGGTATTTTTCTACTATAGTATCATGTGATTTTGGATACTTAAAATTAAAATTTTAAATTTTTAAAATAAAATTTTAGAATAAAATTTTTAAAATTTTATTCTGGGAATTTAGATTAGCTTTCAGCTTGCACGCATTTTTGTGTATATAACATTTATTATGATTGCACTTATATTTTTTACTTTTTTGGTTATTTCAGTACACTAAATTGCTAGCTTATGTGTGTTTTAGCAGTGTAAAAACAAATTATTTTAGTCATTTTGTAATGTGTATCACACAGTTTCAAGTATTTTGGAAGAAGGAGGGGTTTATAGTTTGGGGAAATGATAGAAAGTAGAAGACATGTTTTTAACCCTCAAGATATATATTGTGTGTTTGGAGGTATAAAGTATACAAATGTGAAATATTTTTCATAATACAAAGATATATATAAATAAGTAAAAAAACTCATAGCAATTGAGAATCATCTTTCTATGTTTTATGCCATTATATTGAGAAATACATCAGAATATAACAAAATGGGCTAAGTAAGAAAGATTGCAAAAGTAATCTAACTCAACACTATAAGAATAGAGTAAACTAGCAGTTATTTGTAGAGTACATCAAAAGGGAGTAGGATCCCCGGGCAGGGCAATGAGGGATTCAAAGATGAATAAGACAAAATTCCTATTTTCAAGAAGCATGTAACCTAGATGGAAAGAGAAGACAATCACCCAAAATAAGGTAACTAGCAACCTTAGTCATAGTTAGGCAGATTTCAAAAACTGTAAATACTAAGTGTGACAATATTCGATTGATTTTGTCTATAACAAGGCAAATAATTGGCTTCACTCGCTAATTTGTCAACTGAAATCAGTCATATGTTTTGCTATTATGTGGAATAAACTAAAGGATAAACTTTATGCCTAAAATCTGAGAGATTTTGGAGTAAAGTGTGGAGGGAAGGCCTTTTATTTAAGTGAGTTTTGTGTGAGTCCTGAAGTTTGCTGAGGAGGAAGTGGGGAAGAATGCGGGAAAAACATTTGGAGTAAAAGTCTGTATACCAGGTTTTCATACTGATTGACGATAATTTTGATGTCAAGGCCAAGTCACTTAGCCTCTCTAGATTTTTATTTTCTGGTTTCTGAAATGAACAGTTTGGACCATGTGATTGCTTAGAAATTTCCTGGAGCTCTAAATGGTTGTGTCCAGTTTCAGAATTAACAAGTTTAATGGTGGCAATTAGGTGTTTGCCTGGAGAAGCTAGGCTTTATGGGGAATAACTGGGGGTGATATTGAAAAGGGAGTGAGTGGAGGGGGTTTTGGAGGTGCATGGTTGACAGTAGAAACCGAATATCACAGCTAAGCTAAGGAGTTTATCTTTGATTTGGGTATTCATTAAGAGGTCCCTGAAGCGATATACTGATGTGATAGATGTAAATTTGAGGGAGATTGTCCTGGCAGGTAAATGTAGAATGAATTAAGGCAAAGAAACCAACCAATAGAGGCAGCAAGCTAAATGCTCTATTATATTATTTATTTTTAATTTTCACAGCATCTCTGTGAGGTTCTTATCACTGTTTGACAATTGAGGAGACTCAGGGATAGAAAAGTTAAGTGATTTGCCCAAAGTCATATAGTTAACTAAGTAGCAGAAATGGAATTTGAATTCAAGCTGTCTGACTCTAAGACCCATGCTCTCAAAACCACTGCATTTTACCCCTTCCCCAGCTAGGAGACTGTTGCTTTTGGTTCAGGGGAAGTTGGTGAGAGCCTGGTTTAGAGTAATATATAAGCTGAAAAGGAAGAGATTTTCTAGCCGCCGCCCCCCCCCCCGCTACTCAAAGTGTGGTCTGCAGCCCAGCTCCATCAACATCACCTGGGATCTTGTTAGAAATCCTGAGTCTGTCCCTGTCTCAGACCTACTGAATCTGAATCAGCATTTTAATAAGATCCCCACGTAGACATTAAGGTTTGAGAAGCTCTGTTCAAGAGGCATTTGTCATATTGTCCGCCAGACCATGCAATTGCACTGGAGATACTGTGTGTGCAGTGTTGTGACCAGGTATGACACAAGGCAACACCTTGAAGCAGGGAAAAGTACTCTTCTATGTGTCCACCTTCCTCCACCTTCTGACTTCTTGGTCACTCAGCACCCTCATGCTGTGCTACCATGGCTTTCCAGGGCCTCTTCTGAGGCTGCTGTCTGTGGGAAGTTGGCCCATTTTTAACCTCTTTCTTGACCCTCTTCCCTTTCAAATCAAACTCTCCGTTAAGTACATTGGAAAGGCTCTGATGAATTACTCCTAGGAGTATGCATGTTAATAAGGGCAATACCTTAAACCAAGGGAGTTCAAGCCCCACTGGATTTTTATTTTTGGGAATCAGCAACAGATACCTAGATCTTTGGGTAGTAGCACCAGGCCAGTAATAGAGAGATTTTGGCTATGGCAGAGCAACATCTTTCATAAGATTTAGGTAGGTAACAAGCTCATCATTCTTGCTGTGTCTTATGTGGCTTTGGCCTGCAGGTGTCTGAGTATGGAGAAATCTCAGTGTATACCTTCCTATGTTTAGTTATGTCTCTTGTTTGCAACCTGAGCCACAGAATCCCACAGAGAGCTTCCTTCCTCAGATAATTGGTGTCTATGCTGTTGGTGGGGTAGCGGCTTCAAGGAAGGAAAAGGGACTAAAAACTCTTTAACTAATATTTATTAAGAAATAAATATGGCACTGTAGGCCAAATTCTTTCATGTACATTAATCTGCTCAAAATTACCCTGTGAGGGAGACATTTTCCCTATTTTGTAGTTGAGGGAAGTGAGCCTCAGAAAGATTTAGGTTTCTTTCCCAGAATCTACAACTCATAAGTAGTAAGCTTCAATTCCTTTGGTCTTTCTATGCCATGTTACTTAAAAAGCTTAGACTAGTATTTGTTTTGCTTTTAAAATGAGCAGAGACATACACTGGTTAAAAATAAAAATGAATAGAAGAGTATATAATAAAAACTAAAAATCTTCTTTTCCATTCTACCTCCTCATCTTGGTCTACTCATTCTCTCTTCCTGCTCTCCAATTCCAATTTTAATATTATTTTAGTATTGTCAAAGTCTATAACATTTCTATTTGATTCTCTAATTCTAAATTGACTTTTTGTCAACAAGTTGGCTTCTAAAAATTGGTCCTTTTTTTTTTTTTTAAAGATTTATTTTATGTATTTCTCCCCTCCCCCCTAGTTATTTGCAGTTACTGTGTCTGTTCATTGTGTGCTTGTCTTCCTTTTAGGAGGCACCAGGAACTAAACCTGGGACCTCCGATATGGTCCCTCTGCCTAATTGCTTGAGCCACCTCTGCTCCCTGCTTTGCTGTGTTTCTCATTATTTTTTCTCCTTGTGTCTCTTGTTATGTTATCTTGTTGCATCAGCTCGCCATGCCAGCCTGTCATGTCAGCTCGCTGTCTTGCTCATCTTCTTTAGGAGGCACCAGGAACCGAACCTGGGACCTCCCATGTGGTAGACGGGAACTCAAATCGCTTGAGCCACATCCACTTCCTGGTCCTTTTCTTTTATGATTGGTTTTCATGCTATTGGTCTGGAGAGCCTTGATTATTGATTCATATTTGTGAGTGAAGGACCAGGTGGGATAGTTTAGGTAACTTGTGTGTGATTCCTTTGTTTTTATGTGTCTGTTATCTCAAAGACTTTTCCTTTGAATGGGAAGTCTGAATGGGGCTTGTAAGTAAGTGGGCACAACTTACCTAGAGGCAGATTACCTGCAATGTGTGTTGGAAAGGAACAAAGAGGCAGACTGGGAGATTACTTGAAGTTGAATGTTTTTATTTCATTCCTAGCTATAGGTTTTTGTTTTTGGTTTTGGGGTGGGGGTGCAGTCTGGAACTACCTGAAGCTCTGCTCAGCTTCTCTCTTAGGTTTTAGAACCTTCACTGGAAGCCCTCTCCAGAGGGCTAGTGTTTTAAAGGGCAGAGTTCAGGATTTAGCCCAAAGACAAAAAGCCTTTACTGCGAGCTACTTTTGGGGATAGACCCAATGGTTCTAGTCGCTTTGACTACAGTTCCTTAGTGATCTACCCTCATCATGATCCTATAACTCTGCTTGTAGCATCTCTGAGGCTCCTTTGGGAAGACTAGTATTTACTCTTTTTGGTATCCTCCTGTGCATGGGTGTGCTCTCCTATATCTTCATCAAAGTCTGTGCTGCCTTTTTAATGACAACAAGAGGTTGCTTTATCTTAAAACATTTTCACAACTAGTCTATTAGAATTATACTTTGGAGAAGAAGTAAGCTCCCTGGCCACAGGTCAAAGATTGTGCAAATAAGTGTGTCAGTCAAGCCTGAGATATGGCCACTTTGAGTGAGCACCAGCTTTCTAGAAGAACCTAGATGCTATAAACAATAGAAAAGAATATCCCTTCCTCAAAAAGACTTGCAATCTTATTGTGGGTAAAAGCTATGCATACCTAATAGTTGGAAAACTTATCATCTTTGTTCAAAATCAGAAACGCGTATTGGCAGTAAATAGTTGGTTAGGTCAGATAGGGAAGAAGCTGTTGCAAACTGGTGTCAGTGAATGTTTTATGGAAGAGAGTGGTGTTTGAACTAGACGGTCTTAAGGGTGGGTAGAATTTTAATTAGTAGAGAATGGAGGGGGAGGATGCATTTCAGGTAAATTGCGAGAATGAGGGACAAGAGGAAATGGAGCTGGAAATGAGTGTAGACTGAGGAACCGTGAAAAGACACTTTCATGACTGAGAAGACTGGGAGATAAGGATTGCCAAGAGTGGCATGTAAAAAGCATCAGCTCTGTCCTCAGGCCATGATTCAGCCACATTACCACATTACTCTGCCTAAAGTACTATCTTTATGAATTGGTTTCTACTTCTTTAAAAATTTCCATTATTTTAGGTAAGTGTTTCAGTTTCCTTGGATGCTCAAGCAAATACCATAAAATGGGTTGGCTTAAACAATGAGAATTTAATGGCGCATGGTTTTGAGGTCAGGAGAAGTCCAAATCATGTCCAAATCACGTCCAAAACAAGGCTTCAACAAGGTGATGCTTTCTTCCCAGAGACTGGCGTGCCAGGCCTGGCTCTGGTGATCCTTGGTCCTGGGCTCCTCTGTCACATGGCAGTGCACATGGTGACCTCTCTTGGCCTCTCCCTTCTCTTCGGGGCTCTGCTGACTTCCAGTTTCTTGCTTCTCTCTGTCTGAATTTCGTTCTGCTTATAAAGGACTCCAGTAATAGGATTAACACCCATCCTGATTGAATTGAGCCATACATTAACTGTAGGAACCTCATCAAAAGGTCTTATTTACAATGGATTTACACCCATAGTAGTGGATTAAGTTGAGCATGTTTTTTTGGGTACCTAGCTCCAAACCACCACAGTAAGGTAGAATCAAAATCTTGAGGACTTTAAATGGTACCATAAGGAGTTGATTCACTTAGCAAAATGAATATCCATTTAGATGTTTGAGCAAGAGGGTGACATGATAAAAAGTGTTATTTCAGAAAGATTTGGCTATTTGTGGGATATAGATGGATTGCAGGGAATGAAAACCTTTAGTCTGTGAGTTAAGAAACCATTCCATTAAGCTAGATGTGAAATTATCAGTCTAGACCAGAACAGGGACAATGAAACTGGAAAGAGAGGAAAGGATACATCTGAGACAGGACTTGGTAAGTGGGTA
>JAQZBX010046923.1:0-20631 GCA_029593785.1 Cabassous unicinctus | reverse complement strand
GAACACTCATTCATTGTTGGTGAGAATTTAAATGGTGCAGCTGCTGTGGAAAACAGTTTGATGATTCCTCAGAAAGTTAAGTATAGAATTACCATTTGGCTCAACAATCCCGTTTCTAGGTGTAACCCCAAAAGAACTGAGAGCAGGAACTCTAACAGACATTTGCACAAATATTTCCAAAGTGGCATTATTCACAATAGCCAAAAGTTGGAAGCATACCAAGTGTCCATCAACAGATGAATGGATAAACAAAATGTGGTCTATACATACATTGGAATGTTAAATTCAGCCATAAAAAAGAATGAGGTTCTGATACATGTAACAACATGAATGAACCTTAAAGGCACCATGTTGCATAGAATAAGCCAGACAGAAACAGACAAATATTATTTGCTCTTACTGATATGAAATAATTAGGATAAGCAAATTAATAGTCAGAAATGAGAATACAGGTTATCAGAGGCCAGGGGTGGGGGTAGGGAATGACGTGTTAATGCTTAATTATATGGAGTTTCTGTTTAGGGTGATAGAAAAGTTTTGGTGATGGAGTAGTGATAGTAGCACAGTATTATGAATGTAATTAACAGTACTGAATTATATATTTGAATGTGGTTAAAAGGGGAAATTTTAGGTTGTAAATGTTACTAGAATAAAAATTTTTAAAAGCCATAGGACTGTACAGCAAACATTGAATCATAAACTATGGCTCTTAGTTAACAGTATAATTATGATAATATTGTTTCATCAGTTCTAACAAAGGTACCACACTAATGCAAAGTGTTATAATAGGGAAAACTGTGTGTGTCGGGTGAGGGGCTACTTTATGAGAACTCTGTATTTTCTGCATGATTTGTCTGTAAACCTACAACTTCCCTAATAAAAAAATAATGAAAAAATAAGCTTATCTAAGTAATTTGAAACACAGTGTGTGGCTTGGTTAATTTGGAGCCAGTTGCAAAAGCTTATCTTGCCTTAAGATACTTGAATGTCCATAACTATTGAATCAGGACAGGTCACATTTGAGGAGTGTGGGTATGGTTTACACTGGTGTAGCCCTGCACAATTACTCTCTTGGGTCATGTTTCCCCATGACCATCTCTCATCTCCTCTGGGATTATATGCTAAGGAAATGTGAATAGATACCACCCCTTCAGCAGGGTTTTTATCTTCATATGATACCAGTTCCCATTCTTGTTTCAGTTTTTATGATGAAATGTTTCTACATTTAATGAAGAAAGTCGTAGACTGATCCAAAGTTCTGAAGGTGGCCATTTCTTTTATAAAAAGCCACACAGATTGAACTGAGATGTTAAGGAGCTTATCGAGTGTCTGTCTCTAGGAACCTGTCCAGTGTCTCCTTGCTTGGCCCAAGATGCTATCTCCATTAGCTCATGTTTCCAGTCTTGAGGTGTTATGTCAAATTCAGAATGCAAAATTAAAACTTAGTCTCTGTGGTTCATTTTAGGTAAGCTTTGTAGAGGGTTCCCTTTCTCACTGGAAAAATAATTTGGAATCATACGGGGATTTTTATGTAATGACACTTGCTATCATTCCTTTGAGCTGGAAATCAGAGATAGATGGTTGTGCCTATGGGGTTCCATCAAAGTGTTTCTTTGTTCTTAGTTTCAGAATAGCCCCAATGCATTTACTTCATTATCGGCAATGATATATGGTATAGTAACTAACAAATAATTATGGATTGTTCTATGATATTTGCAGTTTCCATCCATTATATCCACCTACTTGGTTATGTGTTTGTTGTATATCTTTTCTTTTGAAAGTTGTATATGTGTGTACGTTTCATTTTTCATTTATATCTTATAAAGATGTTAAGATAACGCATGGCTGTATATAATGGTGTAATGAATTTATAATTGACATCCTATCCTGCCACAAAAATAAAAACCCCAATAGATATTTTCCCAAAGTAGTTGTCTACTGCTTTCATATTCTCTTCTGTTGATTAAATTTGGCAGTGAAATTAAATTTTTTTTTTCAGGGCTAGGTATTCATACCTGTGTGTTGACGACTACTGGGGAATAGAAGAGTCAAGTTGATGCAAAAATTTCTAGAATCTCCTTTTCTGAAGCACTGGGCCTTGATTGGCAAGAGAATAAGGATGCTAAATCATGAAATAAACTTATTGTGTACCCACTAAGTGCGAGCACTGTGCTAGGTGCTAAGTGTACAGTGGCAAACAAGGAGAGCCCCGTGCCTTCTGGAGCATACAGTCTAATGCGAGAAACAGATTGCAAATATAGCACTTTTTCTTTTTCTTTTTTTCTTCTTCCTATCATTTAAAACAAGCAAGAAGTTGTGAATGGGGGCCCTAACCTAGTCTAAGGAATATGGATAGGGAATGCTTTTCTGAGGAAGCTGAGACTCACAGTGCCAGTAGAAGTAAAGCTGCTAATTCTGCAGGGAAGGGGTCAGAAGAGTGGCCTAGGCTATAGGAACTGCTTGTGGGAAGGCCCTGTGATGGGATGAGACTTGTGATATGAGAGGAGCTGGTGGCAGTGTAATGGAGGGAAATGCTGGGGACGAAAATATGAGCTGGGTGACTCTGAGTGAGACTAGAGAGAGATGTAGGGTTTGTAGGGAAGTTAAGGATTCTGGACTTCCTCACTTTTTTTTTTTTTTCAATGTGAACTTTTATTCAGCAATACTAAACTCTCAATCAGATGTCATAATGTAAGTATACCTCAGTGAGTTCATTTTTACACCTCTTCTTACCACCCTGGAACATGGTAGTGAAAGAGAGCTCACGCCAACCCTCTGCAGTGAGTTAGCAGGGCTTTATAAAAATTTATCTACACCTAGTAAAGCAAAACCAAATATTTATTTTACATACTTTTTACTTTTACTCCTTTCCTTCCCAATACTTTCTTTTAACATGGACTTAGAAAGCTTAAATAGCTTTAAAAAAAATAGTAGAGTCATATTTTTCATGGGACTTAGGTTCTATAAATAGCCCATAGTCAAAATTATCCCATGTAATTTTTAAAAATTTTTAAAATTTATTTTTAAAGAAGCTTTAGATTACTAAATGTTACATAAAAAATATAGGGCATTTGCATATGCCCCCCTCCCCACGCTTTCCCACATTAACATCTTTCATTAGTGTGGAACGCTTGTTACAATTGACGAATACATGCTGAAGCATTGCTTACTAACTGTGGACTATAGTTTACATTATAGTTTACACTCTGACCCACACAATTCTTTAGATTATGACATAATATATAATGGCCTTTATCCGTCATTGCAATGTCATGCAGGACAATATCAATGTCCCGAAAATGCCCCCATATTACACTTATTCTTTCCTCTCCCTCTCCTCAGAACCTCTGGTGACCACTGCCTTTATATATGTGATAAAAGTTCTTCCATTGTTAGAATAATAAGTCTATAACAGAATAAGTCTACTTTGGTCTATTGTTCATTCCCCAGTCTTGAGGATTTGGGGATGATAATGCCAACTCTGTTTCTAATTGAGAGGGGGCATAGATCCCATGGGGCAGATGAATGGAACTGTCTTGCTTGCAATTCCAGACACTGTTCCTAGGGATGGGTGTTGTCTATCATCATCTCCTTGTTAGTTGTCCTGGGTGAGTCCAGTGAACTGGAGAGTAATTGTTGCAACTCTCCTGAGATTCAGGGCTCAACTGGCACATGAATGGACCAAAGATTTCAAAACTTTTAAAAGTGTAAGTTCCAAAATGTAATATATGTACAAATGTACCATCTGCATGTAAAGTATTATTAATAGAGGAGAGTGGAAAAGGGAGAGGTCATTGGGTATTTGGGAATCCCCTATATTTTCTTTGTGACTTTTCTGTAACCTAAAGCTTCTTTGAAGATAAAATGAAAAAGACAGTGAGGGAATATATGGAAGAAATTGTCACTGTACATATAAGACAACAGATCTTACAGTGATGAAAGATACAATGTCTAAAAACATTTTATATTTCAAATGTTTTTATTTTTTATATTTGTTATTTGAAAAACTATTTCATTTTTAAAATTTTACTTGGTTATTTTGTTGGCTTTATTTTTGGAAAGGTTTTGGATACAAAAGGGTCACAACTGTGGCATGGAGGATCACTGGTATGGGATGTTGGTGATGAGGGGATGTGTGGGGAGGGGTGCACCTGGGGCATGCCTCTAAGTCATATGAATGTGTTCAAGTGTTCATAGGGTGTTGACTCGGTGGGTGGAGACCCACACAATAACCAAAAGAATATTGAATTCCCATCCTGGGGAGTCCTGCTACATTCTCCAATAGAATGGCAAGAATCCCCCATGTACAAGGGCAGTGTCTAGTGAAGGAAGACAGACCATTATGCCAGGCCCTTGATATTGATTATTGTACTTATGAACCTTTTCTGTGAAATTGAAACTTAGCCTAGTATTATATATTGCCTAAGAGTTACCTCCTGAAATCTTCCTTGTTGCTCAAATGTTGCCTCTCTCTAAGCCAAGCTTGGCATATAAACGTACTACCCCCACCCCCCCCGGCATGGGACATGACTCTTGGGGATGAGCCTCCCTGGCACTGAGGGATTATTAGCAAGCGCCAACTAGTGATGCATTTGGAAAAAGACCTTAACCAAATGGAAATATTAAATACAAATGAGTTTTTATGGCTAAGAGATTTCAAAGTGAATCGGGAGGTCATTCCAGAGGTTATGCTTATGCACATCTCAGCATGATCTCACTGACTGCAACAGTAAACAGTGCCTCAAGCAGAGGGGCTCCTTAGGGGTCTAGAGACATCTAGACACTATAAGCAGGGCAGATAAGCTCAGGAATTTGGCATCCTGTCAGTGGGCCTTACTTTGGAATTTATGTTCCCCAGTGTAACAGAGTTAGATTCATTTATAGTTTCCCTATACATGGCTCTTCTGCTCCTTTTATTTGAACCTATAATTTTGCACTATACTTGTTAAATATATGTCCTAGAGACTTAAATATTTGGACTTTCTCTTAAGATGGTTGGGAAGACTTTGGTTTTAAGCAAAGGAGTGTCATGACCCTAAACAGGGACACTACAGGGTACTATGCAAATTGTCTTAGAAGACTGAGCCTTTTTTGAAATCTGGCAAGATATGAAGAATGAAAATGTTTTTAGAAATTCTTTTGGAATGTTATTAAGTGTAGGCTTTTTTTAAAACTTTATTTTGTACGTTTAATAATTGAAAATAAACAATTAAAAACTAAAAAGAAAACACAGTTGAATAAAAACATACATTTCTCAATTAAATGTACTGGATACAAAAATTGGTTTTTAAATCATACAATATGTTACACAATATATTTGGTTCATAGTAACACAATCATGCAGTATTTGTCCTTTTGTGTCTGGCTTGCTTCGCTCAACATAATGTCCTCCAGGTTCATCCATGTTGTCATATGCTTTATGACTTCATTTCTTCTTACAGCTGCATAATATTCCATCATGTGAATAGACTACAGTTTGTTTATCCATTCATCTGCTGATGGACACCTGGGTTGTTTCCAACTTTGGCAATTGTGAATAATGTCACTGTGAACATTGGTGTGCAGATGTCTGCTCGTGTCACTGCTCTGTTTTTCTGAGTATATACCCAGTAGTGGTATTGCAGGGTCACGTGGCAAGTCTATATTGAACTTCTTGGGAACTGAAGGGTAGGCTTTTTTTTTTTTTCTTTTCATTTTTTGAGGATGATTCTTTAACTTAGTCTGCTTTTCTCATTAATATCCTGAACTTGTCTGGAAATTAGAGGAGAGTTTGAAATGTGGCCAAACTCTTCATGATATTTAATTTACATGGAAAGCTAAGGCTTTGATCTGTTTATATTCTCAACTATTTATAATATTTGGGAGTTTTAAGCTTTTTTATAGGAATAAGTTTTTTTGTGTGTGTGCTTTTGTCAATTTGTATTTGTGAACCTAATATTTTTTCCACTGTCCTAGTATAAGACTATATTTCAAGGGAAGAGGTATGTGTGTGCATGTGTATAAATATCAATCTTTTGAAATTCACATTTGCAATCGTCTTGTGTTTGTGTGTGGGTGTGTGTGTATACATGCTCAGTCTGATATGTTACATTTTAATAGCATGTTTAGAAAAGTGAAGCTTTATTACTGGAAAGGATATTCCATCAGGAGGACTTGCTAGGATGTGAGTAATGCTAAACATGATGACTGAAAATGGGGGAGACTTTTGGTCTTCAATTCCGCTACTTTCCCATGGTCCTATCACAATGCTTGATGCCCCAGGTAATTATTTTACATAACACTGAAGTGCCACGATGTTTGGTTTAACATCTTACAGACACTTTTTAGCTGTCCTGATTATAAATTTGAAACAATGAAAGTACTACAAACCTTGTCAATGTGAAAATACGACTGTCAGGTCTGAAGTTGGAAATGGAAGGGAGAAGAGGAGGGTGTACATGTACTAAAATCTAAACTTCCACTGTGGGAAGCCGGGTACCAACAAGGTGATATTGATTTGTCTTCGGAATAAAAGTATAATTTTAAGATTGTATAATTATTGCAAAACAAAACTCCAGAAAAGTGTGTCTGGGTGGTGAAGGAGAAGAGACTCTTGTTTTAGAGACCCTTATGTCTATTTTAAAGTTCTTCCATCTACTGTTATTACAATAAAATCAAGAACTGGTTGGTTTTGGGCAAAAATTTTTTCATTTGTCAAATCTCTAAATTTATTTATTTTTCTACCAACTGTCAAGATTAGTGGATCAGAGGGCCTTTTCTGTCATATATATTGTGTTTCTATTTGGAAGAATAGTATTTTAGCTCAGGAAACCCTGGAGAGAAAGAACTGTCCAGACTCCTTTTTCGTCACTTTAATATTCATGAATTATATGCTTTCTACTAGCCTACCTGGCCTGGATTTCCCCACAACCCTGTACACTGTCATAGGCATTTCTTTTTAGCTATCTAGTCTATCCTTACTTTCAGAAAAAGAAGTAAACATTCTATAGCATCTTTCTTAACTTACATCATTGTTGCAGTGTAGCAGTTGGAAATTATTCTAGCCAGTTGTCAGGGCTGGTATTGGGCCTGCAGTCTAAATGCAAGCAGCTGTCTGAAATCTGCATGACAACGTCATAAAATTGAACAATTATTAGGCCACTCTTTCCTTGTTCTTTTCAGGTTAAATTATTATACTTTCACTTAGGCCCTCTTGTCATGTTCTGAGGTGGTTTTTCACAGTCTTTAAACTTGATTTAAGCCATAGCAGACAGGCTGACGGGAAAAATGGCTTTTATAAAACAGAAATTTTGAAAATGTCTTTAAAGTGTATTATTACTAAATTTAGACTTTTTTTTTTTTTTATCTCCCCTGTTAATTGCAGATGAAAATTCTGATATTGACTGGTGACATTGTAGAGATCACTCCAGTCCTGGATAACACTGGAATTGGTTGGTGTATGCTTAAAGCTGGCAGCTTATCTTCAGTTTTCACCAGTGACTAAGTGGGAACAAGTTGACAGTCTTGAGAATTTTCCCTTTCCAACCCTCATTTTTGAACTCTACTTTTAGACCATTGTCCTTATTAAAGAAGTCCCACAGAAGGATCTAATAATTTCAATGAAATGGAGAGAAGACATTGAATGTGTGGTTTTGGAACTAGTTAGGGTCTGAGAAGTAGAAAAGATCTAATCTTCTAAAAATGGTGATTAGACATCTTTACAATTATCACTTTAGCTCTTAAGACCTAGGAAACATTTGATCTTTCAAATTCAAGATCAAGAATAGCTATTAAACCCACCCTGGTCCCCATGGAAAAGAAACATTATTAAATAATATCCCTTACCGAGCATGGTGAAATTTTATAACTCTCATTGAACAAACATTTATTTGCTAATCATTGGGGGTAACGATCCCTTAGTTACTGTCGAACGAAACGTATTGAAAAACTTAATCCTAATGTTGAAAGTGATTTTCTTGACTGGGTCTAGATATTATTTATAAAGATGAATGAAATCTTTTATTAGATGTTTCTTAATGATGGTATGCAAATCATGGTTTTGTAAATTATTACATTTTGAATACAACTGGAAGTTAAATATTGAGAATCTACAAGGTACTGAGGTCTTAGGTGCTCACACATATATACATGGCTACTGACTTTAAATCATAAAACTTATCAAAAAGGCTGAAGAACAAGAAACTTTATGCATGGAAGTGTGGGAAAATGCAAATTTTCAGTAGGTTATTCCAGCTATAATTTGAAGATTTAGAGACTTGAGGGTTATGACATAAACTTACCCTGATAGTTCCTAAGAATACCAATTAGCACTTTTACAAGTTCTTTGGCTGGTCTCCTCCTATTAACACACTGGCAAGTACATAGTGGTTGAATCTTCTTTGTTTTTGTGTGTCAGGGAAAGAGTGCTCAGAGACACCTGTTTCATAAGTAGTGCTAGGACTTCCTAGATCCCATGTTTGTTTATCAGGCCTTGGAGAGCTGTGGAGAAGTTAATGCTACTCAAGTTTACCCAATGAAAAATAGATCAGATAAACTGCAAACCATATGTTACTACTCTGGAGAGGGGGTTGCAAAGTCAACAGTACTTAATATGAACTTACGGCCTCTCCAGGAAACTTCCATCACATTCTATCTGTACAGTCAGTTTGTAAGAGTGAACCAGGAAAATATTTTCAACTAAATTCATTTTTTGTTAAAATTTAGTCCAAACACTTGAGTGCATCTATGTGTCAAGTATTTCTGTAGGCTCCAGGTATATAAAAATATAATATCACCTAGGAAGTTAATACTTTGAGAGGATGGTTTGTGGATATGAAGATCTTCCTGCCCTGGTGGATTGGATAAAACTTCTTGCCAATGTAAGGGAGAATAAAAAGCATTAAAACGGTTGATGTCTCCCGGTATCTTCACTGATTCTTACACCAGTTGTCCACTAGTATTAGTAAAGGACCATGTAGTTGGATTCCTCTCATTGTTTAGCTTGGAACTGAGGCCTGCCTGTTGTATAAAGAAAGAATAAAAGCAGAAGGATTGGAAGTCTGTTATTCTTGTCTTGCTTGCTTTTCCATTACTTTCCAGTACACTCTGGAAATGAACATCACTACTTAAGAGTCAAAGATATACATCCTTAGGAACTGGTGGTTTTGAAGAAAACAAACTTCTTCAAAATGTGGCACTTGGGGCATTTGTTTTCTCTGGTGGAGTCTTGAAGGTTCAGGGTTCAAGAGTGAGTCTTATAAAACTGGTATATATGCTAGCCCGCTAGCCCCGGGGTTGACAAACTATGGCCCTCTCTGGCTTGCTGCCTGTTTTGTATGAGCCTATGAGTTCAGAATAGTTCTCACATTTTTAAATGGCTGGGAAAAAAGCAAAAGAACAGTAAAATTTTTTGAAATGAAAATTCCATAAAATTCAGCTTTCAGTGATCGGTACATGGCCACGTTCATTCACTTATATAATGCCTATGGCTGCTTTCATGCTATGTTGGCAGAATTGAGTAGTTGTGACAAAGACTGTTTGGCCAACAAAGCCTAAAATCTGTATTAACCAGCCCTCTTCAGAAAAGGTTTGCTGGTCCCTGTACTAACCTATTGCTCTGATCTGACTCTCATTGGCATTGAGTACAACCATCTAGAGTTTCTAGACCCCCATCTAACTTTACTAGCTTACCCAAGATCTTTGAAATTTCCCAATGACAAATCGCCTTCAGTCACCAGGGTGTTTTTTTTTTTTTCTTTTTCCCTAACTATTTATGACCAAGTTGGGTACTTTGACGTCTCCATGAGTAATATGACCACCACATCGATCTTCAAATATCTGTACCTGAACCCATTGCATATAAATGCCCATTAGAGAATCACAAAATAGATGCTTGCTAAGGTTTTCAAACATTTGGTTTAGGTTTACATGTTGAGATAAATGTTAACAGAGATAGGCTGTCCCCGTACTCACCTAGGCAATCACTCTTACTTGTTCCTGCTTAGCTGATTTTCTTGTTTTGAGTGGTGACCATTACTGCTTTAAGATGGTTCTTTCCTCCAGCCTCTGCTTTCTCAGCACATTTATTGCCTTCTAATTTAAAGACAAAAGAGGCAACAAAACCTTCCTTCATCTCCTGAATTTTCTATATTTTCACCATTATTGCCTCCATATTTCAGAGGAAGAGAAAACTCTCCCTTTTCCAAGCCTGTTCCTTCTGCCTCATCTGTTCCTCTACCTCACCACTCTGTCCCAGCCCACTTGGTCTCCAGGAACTTTCTTCAGTGCTTTCCCATTTTCTGTAGACTCATCTCCACTGGTTCTTTTCTCCTCATTCTGTAAACATGCAGATCTCCTTTATCCTCAAAACCATCCTCCCTTGAGTTTTACACTCTTGAAACTGCAACCCTATTTCTTCTTTTATAGCCAAATCCTTTCTTGAAAGAATCATTTCTTCTTCCTCGTCTTATATTTGCTTGATCTACTGAAACTCGTTTCTGCTTTAACTTATCAATGACCTAATTGTTATAGCCAGTAGCCTCCTTTTAGTCCTCATACTATATAACTTCTCTACAGTACTTGCCATTATTAACTATAGCTCCCTGTTGAAACTCTTCATTAGTCTTTTTTTGGGGGGGTGGTGGGTGGGGTGGGATCCACTGGTCCTTGAGTCTCCTGAATTCTCCCTGAATGACCTTTTTCAGTCTCTTTTCTTTCTTCCTCCAACCAACTTTAAATATTCCCTCCTTAAGCCCCTTCTTTTCCTTTTGTACATTTTCCTTGGGTGATTTCATGCATGCCTATGGTTCATCTAACACCTATTTGTTGATGTGCCCAGAGTCTGTCTTTAAGCCCTCTTTCTTGAACTCTACCTCTTTACGGGGTACCACTACAGGCATGTTATAACCATCTGGAATTCAACTCATTTTCTTCTTTCTTTTAAATATGCATATCTCATGTTTCCTGTCTTGGTAAATGGCATCAATGTCTAGAAACCATGGCATTAGCTTTGATTCCTCCCTGTGCTCAACTCCTTAAACTTATTAGAATGTTTCCAGATAGTTCCACTTTAACTCAGATATGGCTTATTTAACCTATTCTCTCAGGTTTAGTTTACCACCTTATGCTATGAAGGTGCCCTAACTGGTCTCCCACTCACTGTGCCCATTTACTCTATACTCTGTGGTTATCATCTTCATAAAATGCATACCAGGTCATGTTGTCTTCTCAAAGTCAAAATACATTAACTGTATATTGAGTGTATTTAATAGTGCAGAAACCTATCCTACCAACCCCTCCAGCCCTAATTCTTCTCCTCTATACTCTGCTTCAACCTAAAAACATTTGCTCTTTCTTGCCTCCATGCTTATGCACATGTTATTTCTATCTAGAATGGCATTGTACCCTACAGAATAAGCTTCTAAACATTCAAGGGCCATGTTAGGCATAAAGTCTTCTGGTGAAGTGCTTGGGCTACGTTAGAAAGTTAATCATTGCTTTCACTTTTCTCTGTGCTTCTTCATGGTGCTTTTACTGCACTAACCATACCACATTATACTCCTACCTTACTTCTCAGTCTTCCACAGCAGCTGGTCTTTAGAAAATGGAATAGGAAGGAGGGGGAAAGCAATAGCCATGTTTTATTTATCTCAGTATCTGCAGCATCTGGTATTTTGTAATCATTGTAGTGAGTGCCTACTCAAATGTTTATAGGTTAATGGAGATATGAATTAAACTAGGTGAGACTATAGAGCCAGGCAGATTTCCCAGAATGACTGCAGAGCAGGGAAATAATGTGTCTATGAAAGATATTTTAGGCATTTGGACTGAAAACTGACTGCTAATGTTTCTTTGTAATCTGTTGGTAAATATTGAACCAAAGATTGACTCTGGATGTGGTCTGTAAACGTTGGGATCTTTCTGAAGCAATTCACATTTTTATGGCTCAGGGGTTCAACAGTGTTTTGTCTAAAAAGATCCAAAAGCTGGTTGTTTTAGCTCCTCAAAGCAGAACCTGGATTGAGGGATGATAAGGGAATATAAATTTGGGTAACTGAGAAGAGTGCCATGACCAAGGTGGTACAAAACCAGGATTTATTTAGAAAGTTCTGTGCGAATTTTAGTAAAATTGATCTAAAATTCGTTTTTAATTAGTTTTCACCAGAATTAGTAAAAATGGAGGAATGAAAACAGGTACAAGGCTACTTTAGGCTGACTTCTTCACACTACCTTCATCTAGCCACCCTTGTGGGGTGGGGATGACTCTCAGTTAACCTGCTTTGCAAGGGAGACAGGTAATGGTGCGTGGCAAACTAGAATGAACCATAGTCTTCTGCAAGCTGCAATTTTGCTCTTTAAAGTCTTATTCTTAGGTGAGAATGGAAAAAGATCAGAGAAGTAGAGAAAAGATCTGGGCATGTTTTCTGTAGTAATTTTACCCTGCTTAGAAATGTGGCCTTACTATTAAAAGCCACCAGAAAGAGTAAGAGTACTGCCTCATCAGCTCAAACCAACTCAACTCAATTTTAGGAGGTGTTGATAGGTGGTATATTCAATGTATGGAATTAAAACAAATTTAGGTTCTTCTTTAACATACCTTGTTACTTGTCTTTTGTGATTTTCTTGCTATTAATCATTACTGGAGCATTTCTTTGGGTCATACTGTGCTTAATGTACAAAGGTAACCAAACAGATTTCTTGTAATTTATTTTTCGGGCAGGCAACTTTGAAGATGTACATAAAATAAAATAGACTATTAGGCAAGCTCAAGGTTTTTGCAGTAAGATGAGGTATCAGTCAACAACTTAGTATTTTGTCACATTCATTTCTATAATAAATGCTTATCAGACAAGGGAGGCAAAGTAGAAAGTTTAACCAATCAGAGTGTATTCTTTATATGGTAGTCTCAGAAATAGTAGAGGTGAGTGTAAGAAACATGGCAGTGGATATGTAGAGGGAAGTAATGAGATGATCTGGAGTACCTTTAAAATTTATATTTGATGAAAAGCCACTGTAATAATTTTATGGAAGAGAGTAACACAGTTAATATGTGACCAATACAACTTTGGTAGTGCTGCTCAAAACAGACTTGTTGAGGGCTAAGTTGGTGGCTGGATGTTTGTTGAAGGACCAGTTGGATTAATCTGAATGAGAGGTGGTGGCAAGTGCCTTAATAAAAGAAGTTGCAGTAGGACTGTAGAGCGCATGCAGACAGAAGTATTTGGTTAAGCCGTGTAAGCAAAAGGCATTTGGGAAAGAAAACCTTGCCAAGTATAATACATTTAATCTATGCATCATTATGTTTGGACTCAATCCTGTGCTTCACCAGGGGCTGGAATTAAATGAAAAAGTTTGGGAAGCACTTTTCTTGCACATGGAACTTGTATGTGGTGTAGGAGTATAGAAAAATTTAACTGTTATTCAGCAGTCTCTCTGTTACTCATTTTCTTCTTTGGCAAGGTTATCTTACTCTTTCCTTGGGTCATTTTGATCATCACTGAGTCTCTCAGATAATTTAACATCCTTATGTGAATAAAAACCCATCAAATTAGTTGATTGAAAAAAAATAAATTTGCCCTGCAAAAAAGTTCTTTTCAGGTTTTTAAATCCTTAGTAAAAACTCTTCCTGTTAAGATTCTTCAAATTCTTTAGCTGCACATTGAAGAATGGCTAGGATGCGATAGCTTCCGCTCCTTGTTCCCCAACCTCCTCCACTGCAAACTTGGGCACTGATACAGCATCATTGTTTGGTTAGCTTGCCTCTACAATAATTCTCCTCCCTTTTTTTTAAAAACCTCAACACTAAAGGACAATGTGGAGCATTCTTTCTTGCAATAGATGCTAATTGTGTTCTTAGTTGGATCTTGCTGTCATAGCCACAATAACTGTGCCATTGTGCTTCAGAGGCCGTTCACAGTAGTTATTGTGCAGAATAATGAATGCTGTTTACTTGTGATTCGTCGTTGCTTGCATCTGTGGATGAGAACACGTAGTCACTGTAATTTGCCTGGCGAGTGATCAGAATGGTATAAAATAACATCATCTGTTAAGTAAGTTAATACTTACAAAGAACTGTTGAATTTTGTTTTTTTAATATAGAATTTTTAATGAGAAGCTGTGAATAATACAGATTTAAGCCGTGAGAAGATTGTGTGTTACACATTAACCGCTATTTTTCATTGTATTTTGGAATCAGGTTTACATACCTGGAAATGGAAGGAAGTGGGAGGGCCAGATCTGCATGTCTGTGCTCTGGCTCAGATTGGGAAGAGCTGCTTAGGCACAGTCAAATTACATGTCGGACAAGTGATATGACTGGTGTCAATCAGGAACTAAGCTTTGTGGTAGTTCTGCCCTTCAGGAAACTTGTGGATTCTGAAAACATTATCATTATGAATGTAGTTTCCTTGCCTGATTCTTTCACCAACACAAGGAAAAGATTTTATTATTATTATGTAATTGGTGGAATGTAAGGGAACTTATCTCAAGGATGCTTGTTGAAGTAAAAGGAAACATTTTGCTCTTTTAAAAAACCTTGATGGTATTTTGCAAGGATCCTAAGAATCCCAATTTTGGAGCTGATTATTTTTTTGACTAGCCATATCTCATTTCTTTTTCTCCATCCCACACCTTACTTTTCAGTACTTTTCATTTGTTTTCAGTTGTTTTCCCATTAGCATTGCTCTTTAAAAGTGACCTGGGAGGAATGCATTTCAAAGCAGTCCTTTTTATACTTGTTTCTTCAGGTTTCGTCACATTTCCAACAAATATAAGCCAAGTTTTTTATTAAAGTAAAGTTTAACTTAAATTATATTTCTTACTAAATCCCTCCCATGCTGCTTAGTATATGAATAAATGATCACTTTTCAGAAAAGTGGATTTTGACTAGTACAGTGGTCAAATATCCTATGATGGGAGAGTAAATGATGCTTGGTATGATTTTCGCAAGTGTTTACTCTTTAGGGTCTTTTTCATGATCCCAAGAACTTGGAATAGCTAGGGGGAGGTAATTTTGGAGGGGGAAAATATATTATTCAGGTGAGGTAATGTAAGAATTAGATCATCTGCACCGTTGAAGCTAAAATTAATTTTTATTCTTTAATATAAAAAAAGTATTAAAATAATAACATGTATAATTCTGCCTTTAAAACTTACATAAATAGTGTTCAATGCAGAAAATTTGGAAATACTAAAAAAGAGAGGGAGAAAATCTAACAGATCACCAATAATCTTTACAGCCTGCCATCTAAAATAGCAATTAGGTTTTGATGTATATACCCTTTTGTTATATTGTAGTCCATTTTTCCATAAATCTTGTTTGGACTGAATGCAGAAATATAACAGTCATTTTAAGTTTCTTACATAATCGGAGTACAAGTTTCCTAAAAGATTTTTTCGTCAACATTTTCTGATATTAAACAGGTGGAAAATAGACCTTAGAGAAAAATAAGATTGCAGATAGTTAATATTTAGAACACTTCCACAGTTTCTAAAGGTTACCAGTTTCTTTGAATTTTTCTTTTAAACTAGCCTTTTATATTATTATAGAACACTTCAATCTTTGTTCTCTGAAAACAAAGTTTTCTCTTAGAAAAGAGAAAACATTTCTAATGTGGGCATTCAAAGTAAATTTTCATTTTCCTATAGGCATATTGGCTTTAATCAAGGTGAGACTGATTGATTTTTCTAAATGGATATATAAATTGGATCCTGATTCACAAATTGCCTATTTTTACATATTTTTTCCTTAGATAAACTGGAAGTCAAGTAACATGCTAATGAAACTTTTGTCTTTTGATTTTTAAAAAATCTTTTCCCTTTCTCTGACAAATCAACATCTACTTCTGTATAGCTAACTTGCTGTTTTCTGCTTCTATGACAGCTAGCCGATGGCGGAATCTCTTCTCTTCATCTGTCTCACTGGCTTTTCCTTATAGTCCTGTTGCAAGACTGAGCCCTTATAGCAATGGCATTAATACTCCCAGCTTCTCTAAAACCTCAAATAAAGCAATACTAACACCTGAAAGAACAGGTAATATTTCAACTTCTTAACTAGTTGCTTGCTTTATAATTCACTAATTATGTATGTCACTAAATATAGCTTAAACATCCATCTTTCATTGAAAACCATGAAGATAATATACTGGAGAGTTTGTGCTGTATCCTTACATTGAGTACAAAAAGGGCTAGCATTAATTTGTTCTCAAACACCATTAATCACTACTGCTCTCAAGTGAAAATAGTAGGCAGTTTTCACTCTTTAACAAATGCATACATATGTAATTGTTTGTAAATACCTAATGTGCTTTTAAACTTAAATGTCAAAACACAATTCAAGTAGTTTTTATTATGATTCAAGATTGCCTAAGTCTTATTTTTATGTATATATATATATTTTTTTAATTTTATTTTTCTAGTAGCTTTTTATAGATAGTCATACTGGCTTTTTATGAGATGAGGGTTTCTCCATTTCCTTATTTATCTCAGCATTGTTGTGAGTCCTTTCCTACAACTTTTTCCATTTAGATTCTTCCTTCCCTAATTCTCCAATCTAAAGCCATTGCCTTTTCCCTTTAATGGGTGACTATAAGTCTCCCATGGCTACTCACTGGTCTAAATTTTGAAGGTTTTCCATGTTTCTGTGTATCTTTGTACATCTTTTATTTGGTATTCTTACACATTTATAGTACTTATATTTGTATCTATTAATGAATGGAACAGATTACATTTTAATTTAAATATATATTGTCAGTTATTATCAGACAAGTATGTCTGATTACTAATTTAAATTGCATATGAACATATATTCTGGTACTATCCTTTTAGATGTACATTTATCTAATGGGGTATAGATTTTAGCATTAACAATTTTTTTAAATTATGAAAATTGAATTTGAAAATACTGAAAATGAATTTTTGTATATATGAATTATGAACATATGTGAAAATGTGCTTATTGCCTGACCATTAAATAGTGATGGTGGTCTTCATTTTTTGACACTCTGAAACCAGGAAACAAATTACTATGTGCTTATATGTGAACTGTAAAGCATACATAGATAACAGATCTTTAGATTAAATAATAAAAATACTTGCTTTATCTTTTAGGTTTTACTTCCAGGGGCTCTCCTCTCAGTCCCCAGTCATCTATAGACAGTGAGCTGAGTACTTCAGAATTGGAGGATGATTCTATCTCCATGGGATATAAATTACAGGACCTTACTGACGTTCAGATCATGGCTCGTCTGCAAGAAGAAAGTATGTTCTTTTTAAACTAGAAATGTGAGGCTTCCACTTGAAATATAAGAGGGTGGTTCAGGTTTTTCTCCCCAGGTAATGGACAAACAATTAGATTCTTTGTCTCATGCTGTCCTACTTCATGGGTGGAGCAATTCTTTGCCCTCATGCTGTTATGAGCATCATAAGGAGTTGGGGCTTTCTCTGATCAAAATATATTGCTATATAGACATTGTTGGCACAGCTATTCTGGAAAGCAGTTTGGCAGTTTCTTAGAAACTAAACATGCAATTTTCATATAACCTAGCAAATTATACTCTTGGGCATTAATCACAGCAATGGAAATTTATGTTCACACAAAAACCTACATACAAAGTTCAGGTTCCTAGCAGTTTATCTGTAATAGCTAAAAACTGAAATCAGCCCAGATGTCCTTCAGTAAGTAAATGGCTAAACAATCGGTAGTACATCCATTCCATGAAATACTGCTTAGCAATAAAAAAGGAATGGGTTATTGATATATGCAACATCGTGGATGAATCTCCAGGAAATTATACTGAGTGGAGAAAAGATTGATCCCAAGAGGTTACATACTACATAATTCCATTTTAAAAATACTTTTGAAATGGCAAAATTTTAGAAATGGAGAACAGATAAGTGGTTGCTAGGCATTGGGGATAGGGTTGAGGAGGTAGATATGGTTATAAAAGACTACCACAAGGCATTTTTGTGGTATTGGAACTCTTCGGTATTTGGTGGCTACACAAACCTACAGGTGATAAAATTGTAAAGAACTTAATACACATATGCACACATATGAGTTTAGGGAAATCTGAATAAAGTGGGTAGGTTTTATCTATGTAAATATCCTTGTTGTGATATTATTCTGTAGTTTTGCAAAATGTTACCATTGAGGAAAAATGGGCAAATTACTCAAGGAAGCTCTCTTTATTATTTTCTACAACTGTATTGAGTCTATAATTATCTTCATAAAAATTTCAATTAAAAAATACATTGAGAGTGGTGCCATCAAGATGGTAGTATAAGATATCCCTGGGAATGCTTCTCCTTAGAAAAGCTAAATAAAAGGGAACATTCGACTCACTTGGAACTCTGGTGAGTGATAGAAACTGGAGAAGGACTCCACAAACTCTGAATCAATGGGGAGAAAAAGGCTATACAAATTGAGGTAGGAGAGCAATGTGGACTTGAAGGTCTGAATCCCATTCCCCATTTGCTTCTGCATGGTTTAAGAGACACGGTGCCAATGCTCCTGCTTGGGCACTTCCTGCCATAGTTGCTGAACTCAGAGCCACCCGTGGCAGCTACTTAGAGTTCCACGCACACTCAGGCACGGGGACCCAAGGCTACATGGTCCCAAGGCAGGCCTCGGTGATCGGTGTGTGCAAACATTCAAACTGGTCACCCGGAAATCAGAATGATCTGTGGTCGACCTGTTGGCAAGCTGTGCACACTCCCAGCCCAGTCCCTAACTGCTAGTGCACCTAAACAAAAAAATCAGGTGATCCCACCTGGCTCTGTGGGTTGGAATCTCCTAATGTGGAAGTTACCAGATGCAAAAAAGCTGCATGAAAAGGGGAAACTGAACCACTGTAAGGCAGAGCAGAACTGGAGCTTAGAGCTGGAGTGAAAAGGCCGTGCAGAGCATGGGAGAGGAGTTGAACAAATCATAGCTGCTGGGGAAGAAATTTTGTTTAAAAACAAAGAGAACAACCCAGGACTCCTGGAGGAGAAACAGAGGAAAGGAAATAATTTCCTTGATAGAAAAGAGTAGCACATAGTAGAATAATCTTAAAAGTTACTGTGCATGCTCAGGGCAAGAGGCAGGTGCTGAAATACCTGAGAAAATCCAAACTCTTAAACATGGGCTATTCTAAATGTTCAGTAAAGACTGGACCACGTGTTGAAGAAGAGCTTTACTATGCAGCCATTCTAGGGAGAAACTGACTTCCAGAGTTAGCATCTCAAAACAGTCAAATGCCCAGACAAGCAACAGAAACTCACAAGCTACACTAAGAAACAGGAAGAGATGGCTCAATCAAGGGAACAAATTAAAACTTGAGAGGAAATACAGAAAGTGGAGCAACTAATTAGACTTTCAGTCATGTCTTCTAAATCAATTCAAGGAACTAAAGGAAAATATGGATAGAAGTGAACTAAATTTGGATATAAAACAAAAGGATATAAGGAAGATAATATGTGAACAAAAAGAAGAATTAAATGTTTAAAAAAAGAACTTATGGGGATGTAAAAACACCAAAATAGAGATTAAAAATACAATAGAAGTGAATAGCAGATTTGAACAACAGAACAAAGAACCAGTGAGCTAGAAGACAGGACTAGGGAAATCATTGAGTCAGAAGAGAAGATAGAGAAAAGAATGAAAAAGTGAGCAGAACCAAAGGGACCTGTGGGACAACATGAAACATACCAACATATGGACTATGGAAGTTCCAGAAGGAAAGGAGGAGGAAGAAGAGCTAGAAATAATTTTTGAGGTAGAAATGTTCAAAAATTGCGCAAATATTATGAAAGGCATAAATATACATGTCCAAGAAATGCAACAAAGACAAACAGAATAAACTCTAATAGACCTACTGCAAGGCACACAATCAGTATGTTCATTGCCAAATATAAAGAGAGAATTCTGAAAGCAGCCAGAGAAAGCAATTCGTCACATACCAGGGATCCTCAATAAGACTAAGTGCTGATTTCTCATCAGAAACCATGAAGGCAAGAAGCCAGTGGTGTGGTGTATTTAAGGTACTGAAAGAGGAAAAGTGCTAGTCCAAAATTGTTTAACTGGCAAAATATGAGGGAAAGTATGACATTTACAGATAAACAAAAAATGTGAGAGTTCATCACCAAGAAATCTGTCCTACAAGAAATGCTAAAGGTTGAAAAGAAAGGACAATGGATTGTAGCTTGGAGCAGAATGAAGTAAAGATCTCCAGCAAAGGTAATTACATGCGTGAAAGCAGAGTCCAATAGCATGGTATCTTCAGTACGTTATCCTCTTTATTTCCTATGAGATTTAGAATACAATTGAAAAAGAAATAGAAAGTGTGACAAAGACAACATGAAGAGGGGAAACAGAGGTATAAGAGCAGAGACTGTGTATGCTATTGAAGTTAAGTTGGAATCTTCTCAAACTCTAATAGATTATAGATTTAAATTGTCTAATACAAGCCTCAGTGTAGCCACAAAGAAAGTATTTAAAGTATATTAAGAACCAGAAATGAGAAAGGGATCATCAGTTACATCACAAAAGATCTACTATACACAAAAGGAAGCTGCAATAAAGAAAAAGAGACTAATAGAGATATAAGAAGATGATGAGGGGCAGGGGCAGATGTGGCTCAAATGGTTGGGTGTCTGTCTCCCATATGGAGGGAC
>JAQZBX010046922.1:0-20627 GCA_029593785.1 Cabassous unicinctus | reverse complement strand
AGTTTTTTTTTTTTTTGGAGTAATTTAATAATTTTAGAATTTTTGTGATGATAAATGCACAACATTGTGATTATAATAAAAGTCATTGATGACACACTTTAGATAGATCATATGGTACATGAATATATCTCAATAAAATGACTTAAAATAAATATGTAAGGATAGTTAAAGATAGCAGCTATGTGCAGCAGGGGAGATGGAGAGAGATTGAGAGATGAAGAATTTTCTTCTTCATTTGTCTGCTTATTATTATTATTATTATTATTATTATTGAAATACTGAAAATGCTTCAATAATGATTGAAGTGATGAATGCACAACTATGTGATTATACCAAATACCATTGATTGTACACTTTGCATGAATTTTATGTTTATTAATATGTTTCAATGAAACTGATTTGTTTTTTCAAAATATGTAAATTTAAGATGTAAAAGGTTGAATGAGCTTCTTGCAAAGTTTACCACGCAAGAGGATCCCCATTTCCTCACAATTTAATCAGGATAGATATTTCCCTTATCTTCCAGCATATTGGAAAAGATTAGCATAAATTCCGGGGACTCATTGCAAATCTAATTCTGAAATATCTTGAGAATGTGTATGAAATGGGTTGTATTCCCTTAACCCCATGAAAAGTTTGAGTTCTTTTTCTGTCTTTGCAATATTTTGTGATTGCCAATAATGAATCAAATTCTGGTTTAAGGCTTAATCAACAATGAAATTATTTTTCTTTCTCTTTTTCTTTTGTGGAGATATTTTCTGGAGAAGATTTTGTTTTATTTGTGTTAAAACCAAATAATAGAAAAGGAATTATTTTAGTGAATTTATGTGAGCTGTTAATAATTCACGAATTGAGGCAGCTTTCAAACGACATGGAAAGGAATTCTCACAAGACAAAGGTGAATGTAAAAACTTAAAGTATTTGATTGATTACAGAACCTAGAAACTTGAAGTAATAAAATATTTGATTGGTTATTGTAAAATTCCATTTCTATTCCCTTTACTTTCAGAAATTTGGTGAGCGTTGTGTAGTTGTGACACCTAGTGGACAAAGTGCTTTCCTACATTTAATTTATTCTTATGTAATCTGTTAGGGCCTGTTTGCTTATATTTATCAGTTTTCCCCCTTTAGATCACACTCTTGACAGAGAGCTCCATCAACGATTGGTGTATTTTGTTCACCACTTCAGCATCCAGATTCTTTGTGGAGATCAGTAGTAATGGAGATTTTCCTCATAGCCATCATATCCATCTTCCCTGTTATGTACTTTGTCTCACTGCCTGGTCCAGCATGCAATTATACCTGGGACACAAAATCTATTATTTTCTCCCATTTCTTTTCTCTCATTTTCTTTTACTTTCTCCCATTTCTTTTCTCTCATTTTCTTAGTAAACTACTGGCCTAATTGTACTGGCTTGTCCTCAAAATTCATTTTTTGTCATGTAGCCAAGAACCTAGAGGAAATCCAGCAACATTACTGCAATCTAATGAAAGCCAATTCTCGATACTACGTCATTTTGGATAAAGATGAGCTATGGGGATGCAGAGCTCTCCCTAAGTCCTCAGCACGTTGCTGCCAGCATGACCTAGACATATGTTAAAGGTTAACAACCCTCTCCAGAGGGGAGAGAATGTGTATATGGTATTGTAAACTATAATCCTCCCAAAGGAGTAAATGCCCTTGGTAAACATCCATCCTATGAGCATAGTGAAAACATCACCAGAACCCATATGTACACATGTGACCATAGCAGAAAGTCTGTTCGCATACCCTATGGTATGTCCTTGTTCTGAAACCCCTTTTATTACTCCTCATTTTCCCATCTCTTTGTGGAGCACAACCTTCATGCTACAATCAGCTCTCATTGGAGAGTCTCTCCTGTTCATAAGTCCCAATAAAGCTTATGCCTGATTCAGTAGCAAGTTCATTCTTTGGTCTCACACCTGCACCATTTCATGCCCTTCTGGAGATGGACAGAAACAACTGGTGAACCAGGAGACCAAAGGACCACCAGCAGTACCAGGCATAAGTTCAGGGACAGAAGAATCTACAGGGGAAATCCGGGTTGGCCTATAACATCCATGTGGGGAGGTGGCTAACTTCTTGGATGAACAGAAACTATAGAGAGAATATGGGGATACCCTAAAATCTCCAGCAGATATACTAGCTGTGCTACAGCAGGTAGCAGAGCAGCTGCATTTAAATAAAGAAAATGGAGACTGCCAGGTAGGTGTGGCTATAGCCTGACCCCTGTTAGGAGGCTTGCAGATGGCTACCAAGGCAGAACAAGTGGCAAAGGCCTTTGTGCACCACAAAGAAGGAAGGTTAAAGTTAGCAAGGGATATGTGCCTTGCACAGGCAGAGATGAAAGATTCCTTAACTGATTGCTTATGCTGAGTTGATAGTCCACAAGAAACCTGGCTGGTAGATATATTCAAACTAGGCACTGTAGGCTACCTGAAATCCAGGTCTGGAGGATGTTAACCACCCCTGGGTGAGCCCCTAAGTCATGTGATCCTATGGAGTCCTCCTCAGATGAGGAAAAAGAGGAAGAATGGGAAGTAGAAGAAATGAAGAGACCACAACAGTGTGCCCTATAATACAACATAAGTGAATTTAGTTCAACTGCTGGAAAAACAGAAAAACTAAGCAATATTAATGTTACTAATAAAATAGTTTACTTGCTTACTTAATAAATGAGAATGTCCAATTTGTTTTTAAGTAAATCTTAACTAGAAAAAGCAACTAAAAGTTAAGATTATTATATAGATGCCTTCATGTTATAAAAGAGCAAAATGATTATATCTGAAATTGCTATAGCTTGGTGGATTTAGCCTAGATCTACTGCTGTGATGGCAATCTTAGACTAATTTACCTTTGTTTATGATTATTTCAGGTCCATTCTCACCCTTTTGTATGCTTGCTATAGTAATAGTAATTCTAAACAGAACTTAATCTTTGCATATGGTTATTTCAGAACTGGCTTCACCTTTGTAATGGTGTAACAACTCTATTCTCCTTGTTCATTTCTGTGGCAACTTCTGCTCCCCATGGCTTGAAGGAAGGCAAATTTGAGGTGCCTTTGCCTCCTATCCTTCCACTGGTGTTAATAACCCTGCTTTCTCTCATGACTATCCAGATGTGGGCTCCAATTTACCTACTCTGTGCAAGAGCCCAGAAGGATCCCACAAAGTTTGAGCATATTGCTGTTTCATGGAATCTTTGGCTCTTGGGTTGGATGTCTATTTTTCCAGTACAGTGACCACCTGAGTCCTGTTATCTCTGAGGAGTAGAGTGTGAGGGATCTTCCACCCTGAGCATCAGGAATCCTGAATGTAGCAGGGTATGAGATAAAACAGTTTTCCCTGAGACTCAATGACCTCAGTGAATATATACTGGAATTAGTGTTGCTTGTTTAAGGCCTGTCAAAGTCAAAATGGGAAATAATCAGAGCTCCGAAGTAAAGGAAAATGATGTAGATTGCATTTTAAAGCATCAGGAACAATTTGATTATGAGCCAATAACTAAAAAAAAAAATGAAATTCTAGTGCAAAACTTCATGATCATGGGAAGCAGTTCTGGCTTAAGCGATTGAACTTCCACCTACCACATGAGAGATCCCAGATTTGGTTACCAAGACCTCCTGGAGAAGGCAAGCTGGTGCGGCAGCAGACGTGGCGAGCTGACACAACAAGATGACACAACAAAAGAGACACAAAGAGGAAAGAAAATGAGAGACACAATAAACCAGGGAGCTGAGGTGTCTGAGGTGATTGAGCACCGCTCTTCCACATGGGAGGTCCCAATTCAGTTCCCAGTGCCTCCCAAATAGAAGATAAGCAGACACAGAGAGCACACAGCAAATGGACACAGAAAGCAGAGAGCAACCACAAACAATGAGGGGAGGGGGGATAAATAAATAAAACAAACCTTAAAAAAAAAAAACCTGCATGGTCACTGTGAAAATTAGATTAATTAGAAATAACCCTCAAAGAGATCTTTGGAATAAAACATTATTTTACAGTTTAACTTACTTTGTAAGAAAATGAAAATTATAACTGACATTAATGAGTTGTGTTTTTGTAGCGAACTATTTGTATCTGACTATTTGCTCAGTTTATATCTTCAAACATTGGGATGGTAATATCAAATAGGCAAATGAAAATTCTTAAAAGAACTTTTTATTCATATTGCAAAAAAATTCAATAAGTGCTTATATAATTTATATATAAATATAAGTATTACTGAGGCCAAATTAGAGAAGTTAAGCAAGATAGAAACGTCATATAGAAATCTGAATAAAGAAACTATTTGGAAAGGGAAAAAAATTTTTCCTAAACTCCTTGACCTTCCCAGGCCCACAGGGCCTCCTTCTCTTTGCAATAGCTATTGGGGAAGGACTAGGTCTGATAAGATAGGGAAATGTAAGTTTAACTTAAAACTCTATCTACTAGGCTGGGGAATTAAGAATCATTGTTTATCCCATAATTACCTAATTTAAACCTTTTAGCCTTACAATGAGGGCAATTAATAATCCAATTACCAAATTTCAATAAGTAAAGAAAAAGTCCTTGAAAGCTATGTAAAGATATTTCTAAATTATAATGACAACAAATTAATAACAAATTAATAACAAATTATAATTAAACAATTATAATATATTCCAGAACTTGGCAGTCAGTATGCTTATAAGGTTATTCACAATTTTAGAATTTTTTAAAGAAAAAATAAAGAAGTTTTAGCCTCCTGTGGATGGAGAAAATAAAAAAAAGAGCATTTCCTGAATAAATTTTAAGTGTTTTATTTATTTTTTTATCTTGGGTGTAATATCTCTAGGTTTATAGGATACTAATGAAATAAATTATCATTATATGTATTAAATCTTTAAAAAGATAAAAATTTTAAGTTTGTATTTAATGAAATTGAGGTCTGTTCTAAATTATCATGACATGTATTAAATCTTTAAGATGATTGTATTAGGGGTGTTGATGTCTGTTGGATTTATAAAGGGTATTTATTTGGGGGAGAAGCTTACAGATATCAGGCCCTAAAGTGTCCAGCTCAAGGTACCATAAAAGGTACTTTCTCACCCAAAGTCTGTTGCCACGTGTTGACAGAAGATGGTGGGCCTTTTCTACAAGGGTTCAGCCTTCTTCCTTCCTCTTAAGGCTCCATGATACCAGCTTCTTCCAATTTCAAATGTAGACTGACAGAAAGTTCATCTCTCTCCCTAGTGCTCGTTTCTTTCCAGGCTCAGCTGCTCTGTTATCTTCACAAGGTCAGCTGTAGACTATCAGGTTCATCTCTCTTTCCAGGGCCATGTCTATGGAGCAGTGTCTTCCTTAATGGTCTCTACCATGTCTAATGGAACTTTCTCTCTTTTCTCATGTATCTGCTTCTCTGTGTGTCTACTTCCATGTGTGAGTCTGTTTTATCCCCACCAAGGAAGTGGGGACTCAAAGTCTCCCTAATAATGTGGTCATATGAAAGCCCTAAACTTGATTTAATAAAGTAAAAGTGAAAACTCTGAATCTAATACAATCTAATAAACCCAGAGGAACAGGCCAGTTTACAAACACAATCTAATATCTATTTTTAGAATTCATACATAATACCAAGCTGCCACAGTGATGAAAATTGTAAGTTCATGTTTAAGGAAATTAAGTTGAAGAAGGAAATGTAGATCTATCCTAAAGTAAAATGACTAATTTTCACAGAACAGAATAAGGGATGTAAGACGAAACTTTTAAATGAATAAAGGTAAATTTCATTCGTTGCTAAATAATCAAATAAGCTTATTTAAAGGTAAAGTAACTCGATTATGTGGTTATGGTTGATTACAGGAAATTTGCAAAATCATTTTCTAAACTAAAATATTTAAATGACTACTTCCAGGAACTCATTATTAAATAGAAACCTGAACTGCTATTGAAAACAAAAAGTAATTTATGGTTAATTATAAGAAGTTTCTAAAAACATTGTCTAAACTGAAGTATTTAAATGGCTCATTGCATGAATCCATTATTTAATAAAAACCTGAAATGATATTGTTAACAAAAAGTAATTTCATAACAGGGAAACCTGTCAGAGGCCACCTCAATTTGCATAATAAATTGGTGGTAGCGGGAAGATAATCTTGACTACATTGGGAATCTTAGGTTTTCATAAAATAAGGCAGAACATAGTTTTTCTTGTACTGCTAAAGTGAAATACCTGTTAATTAATGCAATTATGGTAAAGGTATAGAAGTAAAAAGTAAAGTACTATGTTTTAAACTGCATTGGAAGTATTTAGAAAGTTTATAAAAATTTAAATAGAGTATTGTCAAACTTTCTTGAGCACTCAAAACAGGCCTCCAGTACCCTGCCTAGTGCCACTTCATTTGAGTTATTGATTATGTTGGTTACTATGACCCCTAAAATAATAAAAAGGATCTACCATATCGCTGGACATGGTCCTGGAATGGAAAGTACATTGCTCTTCTGGACTCCTGTGGCAGCCAACAATGGCTTGAAAGACCAGATATGCAATGGACATTACCTCCAGCCATGCTGTGTTTCATAGAGCTGAAGGGCACTTTGCACCAGGACAGTGAAACACTAGAGCTTCTCTCTAAAGGCCAATGGTGCTGCAGCATGCTGACTGTGTGAAATAAATACAAAGTTGAGCAATAATTACCAGAGTAATGTGAACAGAATCTAAACAGACACAATAGGCATTTGGCCTGCTCACAGGGAGACACAACATGTATGGTATTGCATACCTGGAACTTAGATCTATTAACTGCAGCTCAAAGAGGAATTTGTGCAATAATTAGTGCATTGATTAGTATTAAGTTCTGTATTTATATACCTGATAAATATGATAATATCTTCTCTATTCTAGATCACATGCAGAAGAATAATGAACATGCTAAAAGTCTTGTCAAACTTCATTCATTTTCTAAGTAATTAATGAATATGCCTATAAGATAAAAGAATGACTTTCTTAAGAATTGTCTTTATTTTGCTTGTCAGATGCTTATCTTGTTGTTGCCTATATTGTCTTTGTGTGCTTATGTCTAGGGCAATGCCTCACCTCATACCTCTTCTAGCTGTCTTGGGCATAATCATACTGTGGGAAGTGGGGGTGGCAGCTTATATCAAACCAAGCAAGTCTATTACAATCTTCCTCTTTTGTTAACCAACATCATAGAAGAGAGCACTTGAAACTTACAAAATCAAGCCCATCGGCTTCAGGAGGATATAGCCTCTGGATGCACTTGGTCTTTCCCATTCCCATGGTCCAGTATGCCATGTTTGGCCCAATTTTGGGGGCCACTTACCACCATTTTCTTTATCTTTTAGTAGGACCATGGATCTTCAAAAATCCAACTAAGTTTATTTCTTTCAGAATCAATGCCTTCCAGAACATGGTAATAGTCATGTGGGGATTTCATCTAGTTCCATCCATAGTGCTGGACCTGTCTTCCCTCCACCTCAGTAGAATAACCAAAGAGTTTCACAAGCCATCAGGCAGAGAGCAGCTACAGAAGATTGACCATCAGCCTTCACCTTAAGAATAAGGGTGTAAACTCTGAGGGGGTAGTTGATGCAGGTTAGTATAGAAAACAGGGAAGGCAGCTGATCAGAATAAAGTCCATCAAAGACTCTGGTCACAAGGTCTAATTTTAAAGTCTCACACTCAAAAGAAGTCCTGGGTAACTCCAAACAGAAAGGGCCTTCCTATTTGTTCCCTGAAAGCTGACAGTTGAAGTTAGAAAGTCAACCAATCAGGACAGCAAAACGTTTGGGCTCTATGTGTGTCTATGTGGAATCTCCTTATACCTAACTTAGTTCTAGAGGTCACCGTAGAAAATTCAGAGAATTTAGAAGGGGAAAATATATGGTATTGGAAGCATCCTCATAGGACTTTGTTATCTACTAATGGAAATGTTGCTTGTATACTGTTAGACCAGCATCATCTGTCCCTCAATGCTCCCCATAAATATCTTTCTTTTTTCCCATTATACCCTAGGAAAATACCTTTCCACAGTGGGCTTCTGTAGTAACCCATGCCCACAATCAAACTCAATATTGTGTTTGCACTGAGTTACCACCCTGGGTGCTGCTTGCCTTCCTTGGATCATAACTCTTGCAAATTCCTCAACATGCAACACCTTGTTGGCATGGCAGAATATGACCCATGAGTAAATTTGGAACAAGACCTTCTGATTTAAGACTGAGATTCAACTGCAGTCTTTCATTGGGATTTGTAAGTATATTTATTCCCTTGTAAGTGTCACAAAATTTTATTGTCACAATACATGATAAAAATATATGTGACAATTTCACCAAAGTAAGTTGATCAATTAATAATGATCTATTAAACAGTTGTTCTTACTAATGTTCATATTATAGCCCTTTGCACAATTCCTGGTGACTGAAAAAAAATTTAACAAATGAAAGTATAAAATAATTTCATAAATTGTTTTGATAGCAAATGTAAGACAGAAAAATTAAGATATATTTTGGGTTGTAAATATGTAATTTTAAAACTCCTGTCCATTAATATATGATTTTTCCAGATTGAAAATATTTAAAGTATACCATACCAAATATTTAAAAAGGAATACCTTAAATGGCTGTGATGGTTAGGCTCATGTTCAGGTTGGCCAGGTAATGGTGCCTGGTAGTTAGGTTAAGCAAGTACTCACCTAATTGTTACTGTGAGGATATTTTGTGGATTTAAATCAATAGTAAATTGATTGCATCTATCTCTATTACATCTACAATCAACTGAGATTGCCTTCAGCAATGAGAGAAGCCTCATCCAACTACTTGAATGGCTTACAAGGAAAGTGATGATTTCAGCAGGCAGAATAGAATTTTCATCTCTACTTCAGCCAGCTGGATCCTCCTGGGGAATTTATCAAGGAGTTTTATCAGAGTTCCTAGCTTGCAGCATGCCCTATTGAATTTGGACTTGTGCACTCCTACAGTCACATGAGACCATCTTATAAAAATTCAGGATATTTGCAGATATCACTGGTCAGGTCTATTTCCCTAGAGAACCCTGTCAAATACACTGGCTTATAAATACTCATCTTGCACAGGCATATTACTTAAGTTCCAAGGGAGTCATATACCACAGGGTGGAAGAAGTTTAGAAGTCTTAGATGTGAAGAGAAGGAAATATTGAAGGTAAATTAGACTGTGAGTGACACTAGTCTATATATCTTCCTATCTTGATCACACTCTTCATATCCATCATTCTTCACTTCATACTTTATCTGTCATAAGTTTCTATCAAGAAGGAATATTTAGATCATTTTATGCTATTCTAATATTTCCTAAAATAATTTGTGAGGACTATTATTAAGTTGTCAATATATCCTTATATATGTCATAGAATTCTTAATTTTAATTAGTTTTTTCTCTCCTCTCTGCATAATCCTTCAAGTTTTTTGGAAAATTTGATTTTCCAAAATGTCTCTTTGATGAAAATTTTAATCTATAAGTTCACAAGAGATTTATTGTGTTTATGTTCTGACATTTTTAATGTAAAATGAACCATCATATGAATTGGGTCCACCACGAGGTAGGTGTGCTAACAGCTGTTTTTTTCTAATCCTTCCTCTTATTCATTCTAATTTCTATATTATAGCCCTGGTTATTAGAATATTCTGTTACATAGCAGGGATGTGATATACTGGGTGCATTTTAGAGGCTGAGCTTAAATTCTGGAGTCAGAAATTAATCTTTATAATAGTCTAACTGTATGACCTTGGAAATAAACCACCAAAAATACCTACTTCAATTCAAAGAGAACATGTAGGAGGTGTCCCATATATGGTTGTAGTAGTTGCTCTTGTTATGAGGATTTCAGAGAATTATATACCATCCCCATCTGAGTTGATGATTGTGGCTGGTTAGATGTGGCATCTTGGCTCTCTGACTTTGAAGTTCAAATTTTAAACACTGTGTTTCATTTTCTCTCTGGGAGCACCAGCAAACCTGCTCACAATAGTAACTGAGTTAATGAAGCACAGGTATTTGCTTCCCTCATCAAACATGGCCAGTTTTTGGTGACGAAAGAGAAGGGTGTTGTTGATTTTCTTCTTACAGATAACTCTGGGTTTGGCAGAAGCTTTGGTGGTAAGAGCAAGGGTGTCCTCTGACTTCACTTTTTCCACTAAAGGTATGAAGAATTCTGGAAGGTTTATTGTTTGGTTCAAATCTATTAATATCCTCAAAGACTACCAGTGGTACCACTCTTCTTGGTACATATGTCTTTGTGATTGGATTTCCAAGGACATTTTTTTAATTTTTATTTTTTTATTGCAGGTAAAAATCAAAATTTTCAAAATACAAACCAATATTTGTAAAATGATATATAGATATATATGCATATATGTGCATTTGCTTACATAAATGTTATTATTATTTTTTCCATATATATTTTAAAAGATGCTTAGATTACATAAATGTTGCACAAAAATTACAGGGATTCCCATGATCTCCACCTCCCATACCTCCCATGACATCTCACATAAACATCTTTCATTAGTGTGGCACATCACCTGCAATGGATATACACATCCTGGGGCTTTGCCACTAATCATAGACCACAGTTCACATCGTAGACCACACTCTCTCCCACACAGTTCTGCATGGTATACGCTGATGTAAAATGGCCTATATCTGTCGCCACAACGTCACTCAGGACTATGCCCAAGTCCTGAAAAAGCCCCTGTATTACAACTGCCCTTCCCCTCTCTGCCCCAAAAGCATCTAGTGGCCACTGGCTCCACCTCACTGTTATAATTTCTTCCATTGCTTGAATCCCAATATGTCTACAACAGAATACCATTAAGTCCATTCTAGTCCATAGCTCTTCCCCCAATCCTGAGGGGAATGTAATGGTGATGTCCACTCCATCTCCAAGTGAGAGTGGGCTTATATCCCATGGATACGGTGGTTGGGATTATCCTGCCTTCAGCTGCAGGCTCTCTCCATTCCCTGTGATGGCCGTTGTCCATCTTCGTCGTCTCCTCACCAGGTGACTCCAAGGACGTTTTCATTGTGTTCCCCAATCATTTTCACACTTCTATATTGCTTTCCTTACTCATTTATTTACAAATCCCTATTATTGTAAATTTTGTGATAAATGTATGAGATAACATGTAAAATGTCCCACTGTACCAGAATTACACCACAAAAATATTAGAATGAGCTGGACTTACTATATTTTACTTAAGCTTATTTCTTTTCTTCCATCTGCTGAAACTTTTTAACTCTGTGACCACTTTCTTGATGGAGTCTCCTTTCCTTCATATAAGCATTATTCAAAGCTTTTCCTTAGTCTACCATGTAAATATGTTTCTTTCTCTCTCCCTTCAATTCATCCAAATTAAAATATAATTTGTTCTATATTTTATATAAAATAAGTTTTATTTATAACTTTATCTCTTTTATTTTCTTCTCTTAATTGGTCATGCTAAAGGTTTCTGACTTATATTAATCCTTTGAAGCACCAACTTTGGACATGTTGATATGCACAATTTAAGACTGTTAAGACATTTTTTCTTTACTTATTTTATTGCATCCTTTTCTGAGAGTGGTTTGGATTCATTTTGACTTGATATTCCTCAATTTATTACCCAAGATAATTAGGTCATTAGTTACAAAGCTTCCTTTTTTTAAATCTTAGTAGTGATAAATCTATATATCCAAAGGTTTTTATATGATACTAAGGAGAAATAGTGAACATATTAAAGCAAATAAATTCATTAAATAAATTAGAATTCCTAACTTGAATGATGTAAAAAATAGCTCATAAAAATAAATAATAGATAATTACAATATTCTTATATGTTTTTACCAAATCAATTTTATTGATACATATTAATAAACCATAAATCCATCCAAAGTTTACAATTAATGGTATTCAGTGTAAGAACATATTTGTGCATTCATCATTTCAATCATTCTTAGAGCACTTTTATTATTCCAATAATAATAAACATAAAACAAACAAATAAACAAAACTCATCATCTCTCACTCTTTCTATGCTTCCCCTGCCGTATATAGCTGCTATTTTTTTCCTTCTCTCTAGTATATTTGTATTTATATTTTGTAAAATCAGACTTACATGTGCAATATCAACCATATTCATGTTTTACATGAGGTTTTACTATCTTATACAGTCTCATGTTAGTTTTTAGCTTTCCTTCTAGTAATATACATGACCTTAGACTTTCCCTTTTAACCAACATCGTATCTGTAAAATAGCTCTGCTAGTTACAAACACCATAATATACTTTCACCATTTCTATTCATTTCCAAAGATTAACAAACAGCCTTTTTCCAAATTCTGCATAGATTAAACCTCAGCTTTCCATTCCCTACCTTCCTATTTTCTGATGACGGATATTTTATTTATTAAATTCATGAGTTTACACAATATACTTGGTTCATAATAGTGCAATCATTAGATTGGTTTTGTTTTGAATGTAAAATCTTCCCAACAAGAAACTCAGTGTTCAGATTACTCAGCTACTGCATTGAATTAAATATTAAGGAAGAAGTAATACAAATTATATACAAATGCTTGGAGCTCTCTTATATTAGACCAGAATTTCTCTCATAATTATAAATAATAGTGGCTTTTATACATTCAATTAGATTCTCTACAGACATGATCATATCATCTGTAATACACACAGTTTTCCTTCTTAATTAATCTTGGTGACATTTTTTACAATGAGTGAGTGCATCAGGGTTTAAAACAGTTCAGTATAAAAAAATCAGTCTTCATTTGGGACTGTTAAAAAAAAATCAGGAATTGAATTTTTTAAAAATCAGTTTTAAATTCCTAGGGCTGCTGTAGCAAAGTACCACAAAATAGTTTGTAAAATTCAAAGGAAATTTATTGTCTAATATTTCGGGAAGCTCAAAGTCCAAAATCAATTTGCCCTTTTTCTTCCTTTCTTTTCTCTTGTCTCCAATTCCTCAACTATCTGTTCAAAAGTACCAACTTGCTTTTCTGCAAAATAAAGACGCATTTCTGATTGCATCTCTGATAGGTTTAGTGGATATTTAAAATCCACTCCAATTGCAAACCCATTACAGTTTTAAGACATTTTGAGATTTCCAAATATTTCTGGGAATGAACCAAGCTTTGTTGAAATTACTGCTTTGTATTTCTCTTCATTTACTTCAGATGCTGTTATTGAAGGAGAGTTAGCATAATTCTTAGAGAGAATTCTTCTATATGCAGCCTAATCCTAATATGAAGTCCATTCAGACTTGGTCGTCAGTGAATAACCCGTGCCACCTTGGCTTGGAGAAAGTCCAACTACCATGTGTTAAGGTGGCTATATGCTATTTACATTTCATTTAGGGGCTGTAACTTCCCTTGTAGCATAAGAAAATTTGATCACCATGAAAATGTTTACTGCACCGCAGTTTTAATTATATTTTATTTACATGTGGATAATTAGTTGAAAGAGTAGAGATAAAATTAACAAAATCTTAATTGTTCACAGTGACTTTCGCTGAGTCCTGTTCTGGTGCCTATGTATCTTCTTCCATAATCCCCTCAGGGAATAGGCCAATTTATGTTTGATTATTAACAAAAAAGAATTTCTTACATTTCCAACAACATGCAATGCAAAAATTTGAAAAACTTTTATCTTTTTCATGTAAGGTAAGTTGGTAACATGGTACATTTGATACCCCTAGGAAAAATTTTGAAAGTATGGTGGAAACTGTACTCTATCTAAGAACATCTATTCTCTTTATGCTATAGCTCACACAAAGGGGAATGCAGAATAATTTTTCAATGTAACAAGGAAATACAGTAATTGTTTCACTATGTTTTTATAAAAAAAGAAAAATTAAGGCTAGTGATTTGTGTTAAGAATTGCCTTAAATGATCAATTCATCAGAATAACTTTTTCATTGTTTATAAAATTTGAGATTTAGCTGATCTCCTTTTTAGATCAATATTCTGCTTTTCTATTTGTTGTTGTTTATTTCTTTATTGGAGCTTTCTATATATGTGTGCATAGCTGTTTCAGTAGTTGCTAAATCTTTGCACAAACAAGAAGGAAAGTAAAATGAAAATGACCTCGGTGTCATGAACCATGTATGACACTGGGGATATTTCATATTACCTAATGTATTCCTTAATACATTTTTCAATTATGTAACAAGTTGTAAAGCTGAGGAAAATGAGGTTTAAGGACATTAAGAAATAAGCTCAATGTTCACATTTTAGGCTGAATCCTCAACCTTTCTACCTATCTCGCCACTGTTTTAAACACTTACACCCATTTGGGCAATGTCCTTTGATCATTTATGACAGCAAAACTTCCATAAGAGTTTGTTGTTGTTTTTTAACTATCTCTATGGTCAATAATTATTTGTTTCAAAGACAATGATTCTTCTCATCTAAATCTATTTGAATTTCCCTTTACCTCTGCTTAGGAGTGATTGTAATATCACATTCCCTCAGAATTCAGGATGATATTTAGCAGCATTTGTGGATAAAACACTTACATGATCTAGAGAACATGGAGGAAATTTGACCTAATAAAAGTACATTTACGTAAAATTAAAGCACAATTATTACAAATAGTTTAGAATCAGAGAATTCTAAACCACATGTTTACTTAACTGCAAAATATAACTTTGCATAAATATTCAGGAAGGCAGTCTGAGTGATCTGGTAACTGGTCAACTTCCAAAATCTTTTCTACTGAAATGAATATTTACAAGACTTCTTACCAAAGCTCTACCCCATTAGACTCTTCTCCCCATTGCATACATGAAATCTAGTAATAAATTGAGTGAGAATTGCTATCTAATATGCATAGGGTATTGTTTAGTGATTCTGAAATATTACTGAGATTCTTTGATCTGACTCACTTTTATTCAAAATCAAGGGCTGGAATTAAGTGAGTAATAACCAGTTTAACTTGTTCACCAAACTTGTTATATAATAATTATCATTAAATCATTTATTTTAGATGAATAAATGTATTTGACAAATAATATCACATTTTTTCATAAACAAAAAATATGTATCAGTTATGAAAAGTAAAAGAAAGGTCATTGAATCATAAGTTTGATGTAGTTAACTGCTTAACACTCAGTGCTTGGTAATTAATTTTTAATTTTTTTTATTTTTTTAAAGATGCTTAAATTACATAACTGTTACACAAAAAATATAGGGATTCCCCTATGCCTCATTCCCCACACCTCCCATACCCTCCTACATAAACACCCTTCATTAGTATGGCACATTAATCACAATTGATAAACGCATCCTGGGGCTTTGCCATTAAGCATGGACCGTAGTTCACATTTTAGTCTGCACTCTCTCCCACACAGTTCTACATGTTATGTGATGATATAAAATGGCCTGTATCGGTCATTGCAATGTTATTCAGGATTATTTCCAAGCCCTGAAAAAGCCCCTGTATTACAACTGTTTTTCCCTCTCCCTGTCCCCCAGAGCCTCCAATGGCCACTGGTTCCACATCAATGTTGTAATTTCTTCCATTGCTATAAACACAATATGTCTATAGTAGAATACCAGTAGGTCCACTCTGTCCATAGTTCTTTCCCCAATCCTGAGAATTCTGGGATGGTGATGTCCACTCTACCTCTAATGGAGAGGGGGTTTACATCCCATTGGGAAGATGGATGGAACTATCTTCCTTACAGTTGCAGACTCTCTGTGTTCCTTGGAATGGTCATTGTCCAACATCAGGTCCTTGTTGGTTGTCCTGGGTGAGTCTAATGAGCAGTAGAGTAGGTGTTGCAACTCCACTAAGATTCCAGGCCCAGCTGGTATGCGGACAGTCCAAAGACTCAAATCTTTTCGATGTACACCTACAAACTCCAGCACCAAGTATAGGTTTAAAAAGAAGGGACAGATGAACCATGTGTAGGGACGACATAATTGAATCTAACTCTGTCACTCTCAGGAGCACAAACTCCAAAAAAGGGTCCACTGCCAAGGCACCAAACTCCAGAGCAATGTGCCTTGACCACAGCACCTGGGTGTCTCCAGAGCCCTCAGGAGCCCCACTATTTGGGGGTAGTATCCACTTTGGCAGTCTATGAGATCCTGCTGAGAAGTGCGTAAGCGTTACCTCTGGGATGACCTCCCAACTCACTTTAAGGTCTCTTAGCCATATACACTCATTTGTCTTTACGTTTCCCCACTTTATTTCAAGGTCTTTTTCCAGTTGCATTGCTAGTTGTTGCTTGGCAGTAATCCCATGGTGCCATGGAGGCTTATCCCCAGGAGTCATGTCCCATGCTGGGGGAAATGTAATGCACTTATATTCTGAGTTTGACTTAGAGAGAGGCCACATTTGAGCAACAAGGATGCTCTTAGGAGGCAACCCTTAGGTACCCATAACAATAGGCTGTTTCCATTTCAAGAGCAAAGGCTCATAAGCATAGTTGTCAATATCAAGGGCCCATCAGTGGATCATCCCCCTTCACCAGTCATTGCCCCTGTGCTTGGGGGACAGTTGGTACTCCATTAAAGAATGTGGCAGAGCTCTCCAGGATGGGAATTCAATATTCTCTCAGTTATTGTTTGAGTCTCCACCCACTGTGACAATGCCTTTTGAACATTTGAAGATTTTTATATACCTTATATATATGTCCAGGTGAACTTCCTCCCATGCATCCCCCATCACTGACACCTCGCACCAATGATCCTCTCCTACCCCAGTTGTAACCATTCTGTGACCCAAAGCTTCTTCAAAAATGAAGCCATGAAAATAGTCAAATACAATTAAAAGGAAAATGAAATAATAATGATAAGTTTAAATATAAGAAATAAAATACATAAATTTTTTTTAAAAACTAAAAATGAAATTAAGTTAAAAGATTGGAATATTAAAAAATAATGAAAAATATTTTTAAAAATTTTATTGACATTTTGCCTTTCATCAATGTAATATCTGGTGTCCTGTATATACAGTGACATTTTCTTCCATTTATTCCTCAATATCTTACTATTTTTCATTTTGTTTTCAAAGAAGTTTAAGGTCCCAGTGAAGTCAATAGAGAATATAAGGGACTCTCATATACCCAGCATACACCCCTTATCCTCCTTCCTATATTAATAACTTTTTATATGTGGATGTTACATTTCTTATAACTGGTATACAAATCGTGAAACATAGCTACTAAATATGGTAAATTGCTTACTTTATGGTTTACATTTTAGACCGTACACTTTTATAAATTTTGATGATATTTAACATGGCCTGTGTCCATCATTGTAAGATCATGTAGAACACTTCCTTTGCCCACTAAATAACCCCTGATCAATCTATTCTACTCTTCCCTCCCTTTCCCCACATGTTCCAAGGCGACCCCTGGCTTCACTCCTTGGATGACAGGATTCATAGTTACATGCAACAACATTGAGGTCTTGACACACAGGTTTGTCTTCCCCTATTAGGAGCCACTCAAGCTCTCGAGAGACTCCCACCTCTCAATTTGTGAACAAATCTGTCCTTCCAAGGATGTGAGTCCAACTCCTTCCCACTCATTATATGGCTCTCCACTCACTGGTACAACACATTATGGCAGAATGATCACCCACACCCTCCCAAGAAGCCTGCTCCAGGTGTGCCCTGTCCCAAATGCCCCCCATCCAACACCCTGAACCACAAATCCTTCCTTGTCATACTGTCATAAGAGCATTCACAACTTTGCACTTCAACCACACTCCTGCAAATCCCCAGTGTTCACCTGGTCCCTCTTCCAACCCTCCCTCCATTTCCCTGGACCTTCCAACCCACCATCCACAACCTACCCACCTGTCAAACCTGCACCACCCAACCCAATAATATCACAACCCTCTTGTCATATCCCACCAAAAGTCAACTACACACTTACACTTTCACAATAACATAGATTACATCTGTATGGGTATTGGTTCACAATCTTCTCCTCCCTTTCTATTTCCTACAAATCTGTCTTCCAGACAATAGCTCTTGGAGTATGGTCAACTTGCTTATTTCATATTAGGGAAGTCAGGTATTGTTCATCCTTCAGTACCTGGCTTGCTTCTCTCAACATAAGGTCCTCAAAATGCATCCATGTTATCCCGTGTGTTAGCACTGTATTCCTTCTTACAGCTGAATACTATTCCATTGTATGTGTGTACTATATTTTGTTTATACATTCATCTTTTGTTGGGCATTTGGGTTGATTCCAACTTTTGATAATAGTGAATAATGCCGCTATGAACATTGGTGTACACATATCTGTTCATGTCGTTGCTTGCAATTCTTATTGGTAAATAACCAAAAGTGGAATTGCTGGATCATATGGCAGTTCTATAGTTAGTTTTTTGAGGAACTGACAAACTGTCTTCCACAATGGCTGGAACATTCTACATTCTCACAAGCAGTGGATGAGGGTTCCCTTTCCTCCACATGGTTTCCAACACTTATAGCCCTCTATTTTTTTTAATAACCCCCTGTCTAATGGGTGCAAGATGTTATTTCAATGTAGGTTTGTTTTGCATTTCCCTAATATCTACTGATGTTGAGCATCTTTTCATATGCTTTTTAGCCATTTGTATTTCTTCCTTGGAGAAGTGCTTTTCAAATTGCTAGCCCATTTTATAAATTGGTTGTTTGTCTTTTTATTTTCAAGGTGTAGGATAACTATTTTAATTTCAATTTTATTTTATTTTATTTTTTAATAACTTTTTTTTATTTTTTTAAAGATACTTAGATTACATAAATGTTACACAAAAATTATAGGGATTCCCATATGCCCCACCTCCCACTACTCCCACAACCTCCCACATAAACATCATTCATTAGTGTGGCACATCACCTGCAATAGATATACATATGTTGGGGCTTTGCCACTAAGCATGGACCATGGTTCACATTGTAGACCACACTCTCTCACACATAGTTCTGCATGTTATATGATGATATGAAATGGTCTATATTGCAATGTCACTAAGGATAATTCCCAAGTCTCAAAAAAGCCCCTGTATTACAACTACTTTTCCTTCTCCCTGCCCCTAAACTGTCCAGTGGCCACTGGCTCCACATTAATGTTGTAATTACTTCCATTGCATGAATCACAATATGTCTACAACAGAATACCCATAAGACCACTCTAGTCCATAGCTCTTCCCCAATCCTGAGGAGTCTGAGATGGTGATGTCCATTCCACCTCCAAATGAGAGGGGGCTTATATCTCATGAATAAGATGGATGGGATTATCCTGCCTGAAGTTTCAGATTCTCTCCGTTCCCTGGGATGGTCATTTTCCATCATCATCTCCCCACCAGGTATCCAGGATGATTCCATTGAGCTGTAGAGTAGGAGTGCATCTCCACTGAGATTCCGGGCCCAGCTGGCACGTGGAGAGCCCAAAGACTCCAGTCTCTGGAAGTACACCTACAAACTCCAGCACCACATATAGGTTTGAATAGAAAGGGCAGATGGACCATGTGCAGGGAAGACATATTTGGGTCCAACTCTCACTCTCAGGAGCAATGGTTCCAAAGTAGGTCCCACTGATAAGGCACAAAACTCTGGGGCTATCCACCCTGATATCAGACCTGGGTGTCTCCAGAGCCCTCAGGAGCCCCTCTGTTTGGGGTGTATCCACATTGGAAGTGTATGAGGTCCAATTGAGATATGCATAAGCGTTACCACAGGGATGACCTCCTGACACACTTTGAAGTCTCTTAGCCATATGAACTCATTTGTCTTTACCTTTCCCCCCTTTTATTCGAGGTATTTTTCCAGTTGTATTGCCCATTGGCACTTATTAATCTATCAATGCCAGGGACACACATCCCCAGGAGTCATGTCCCATGCTGGGAGGAAGGTAATGCATTCATATGCTGAGTTTGGCTTAGAGAGAGGCCACATTTGAGTAACAAGGAGGCTCTCAGGAGGCAACACTTAGGCACCCTATAATAATAGGCTAAGTTTCAATTTCAAGAGCAACGACTCATAAGGCTAGTCATGAAAAACAAGAGCCCATCAGTGGATCACCCTCCTTTGCCAGACACTGCCCCAGCACTTGGGGGACTGTTGCTACTCCCTTGGAGAATATGGCAGAGCTCTCCAGGATGGGATTTCAGTATTCTCTCATTCATTGAGTAGTTCTCCACCCACTGTGACCATGTCCCATGAGCATTTGAACAATTTTATATGCCTTTTATGTATGTTCAGGTGAACTTCCTCCCATGAATCCCCCATCCCTGACACCCCCCATCAACGATCCTCTCCCACCCTAGTTGTAACCCTTCTGTGATCCAAAGCTTCTTTAAAGATGAAGCCAATACAATTAATACAAATACAAATACAATTTGTATTTGTATTAGCCAAATACAATTAATAGGAAAATGAAATAATAATGTTCTTTAAATGTAAGAGATAAAATACATGAAATTTTTTTTAAAATCTAAAAATACAATAAAATTAAAGGATTGGGTTATTCAAAAATGAGAAAAAATTGTTTTTAATTAAAATTTTTCTTTTTTTTTTTTTTTTTTTTTACATTTTGCCTTTTATCACTTACCTGGTGTCGAGTTTGTACTGTGGCACCTTCCCCGTCTCACTCCCCA
>JAQZBX010046921.1:0-20628 GCA_029593785.1 Cabassous unicinctus | reverse complement strand
TCTTTCTTTCTTTCTTTCTTTCTTTTTTTCACCCCCCTCCAGTTGTTTTTTGTGCTCACTGTCTGTTCTCTGTGTGTTCTTCTGTGTCTGCTTGTCATCTCTTTAAGTGACACCAGGAACCAATCCTGGGGCCTTCTGGAATGGAGAGATGCTGCTCAGTCTCTTGTGCCACCTCAGCTCCATGGTCTGCTTTGTCACTTATTGTCTCTCCTTTGTGTCTCTTTTTGTTGTGTCAACTTGCTGCACCTGCTCTCCACATGGGCCAGCACTCCATGTGGGCCAGCACTCTTCCATGGGTCAGCATTCCTGTGCAGGCCAACTCTCCTGTCTGGGAAACTTCATCATATGAGCCTGCTTGCTTTTCACCAGAAGGCCCCAGTAATCGAACCCTGGAATTCCCATATGGTATATGGGAGCCAAATCACTTGAGCCACATCCACTTCCCAGGACATTATATATCTTAGCATAACCAACAAAATTGTGCAGGAGAACTTAAACTACAAGGTAAACTGTAATCCATGTTTACCGGCAATTCTCCAAAATGTTTACATCAATTGTAACAAATGTACCCCAGTAATGAAGGAGGTTGTTAATGTGAGAAAATGTGGGAGATGTACGGATCAGGGCATATGGGAATCCCCATTATTTTTATGTAATATTTATGTTGTGTAAGTATCTTCCAAAAATTTATTTTAAAAAAGAAGCTGCCTTCGGTGCCTTTGCTACCCTAGAAGAGAAGCTTGTACAGAACTTGTTCCTTACCTTGCTTATATACTTGATACACTGGTCTTCACATTTATTAAGCACCTGCATAAGAACCTGCTCATTCTTTACAATGTCGCAGGAACATTAGCAGATTTAGTAAGACATCATTTAAATAAATCAGAATATATTCAGATCCTAATGGCGCCAATGATCCAGAAATGGAACATGTTAGAAGATGAAGATAAAGATCTCTTCTCTTTTTAATTGAGTGCTAAAGCCCTGCAATCTGGCTTCCTTCCACATTGTGAGCCAGTGTATCAATGTTCAGTAAATCTAGTACAGAAGACTCTTGCAAAAGCCATGCTGAATAATGCACAAACCAGTTCAATATGAGGTGCCAGATAAAGATTTTATGATAATGGTTGAAGGACCTGGAGGCAACATTGAACAGCTAGTAGCATGAATTAACATTCTAACACTAATGCACCAATGCATGTAGGATAAAATGCCAGAAGTTCAACAGAGTTGCTTTGCACTGCTTGATGACCTGATGAAAGCTTGTTTTCAGCATGTTAAGCATTGTATGGCTGATTTCATGCCAATCTTGTCAATCAACCTAAATTTCGAGTTCATTTCAGCCTGCAACAATGCCCCATGGGCAAATGGAGAAATTTTCACTCAAATGGGCATAGAGTTGCAACCTCATATTCCTATGGTGTTGCACCAGCTTGTAGGAATCATTAACTGACCAAACATGCCAAAGACATTTGATAATATATCAATAAAAATTGGTTGTCTTGATTATGTTTGTCCTCAAGAGGTGGCCCCATGCTACAGCAGTTTATAAGACTCTGGTGCAGCTCTCTGAGAAACATAAGGGACAATGAGGAAAAGGATTCCACATTCTGTGGGATTTGTACCATGAACAGTGTGAATACCAGTGGCATAATCCAAGATTTTATTTTTTGTGTGTGATACTTTTGCCTTATGGATTAACTGAAAAGATGATCTCAGAGACATGTTCTGTAAGAGCCTTCATGGATTTAAAAATCAAGTTGGGGTTGAAAATTAGATTCATTTCTCTGATCAGTTTCCTCTTCCCTTAAAAGAGCATCTTGCAGAATTTTATGGTGTTTAATCTCATACCCTGAGGCTGCAGTCCCATGATTAGGGGTCCTTCAGTCTTGGAGACCTTGCGAGAGCTTCTGAAACAAGGAAAAATGATACCCTTCACAGGACAGAAGGTTAAACCAGTAGAGAATACAGTACAATCCCAACCCTATGGGGAGGGGTGGAAGTGAGATGTTGCTGTAACCATATTAAGTCGATGTTGGGAAGCATTTTAACATCTGGAGCCTTTGTGGGTGGAAATCTGTATACTACAACTCTGTACTGGATTTAAGAAGCAACAAAAAATACATTTCCGTACACTCACAAAACAGTACATTCTGAAATATTATGAGAAATTGTACCAAAACAAGAAATATACAAATAATGCATAGGGATAAGAGAGAGCAAAAATTCTGTAGTACACAGTAAAGGAAATTTAAGAATGGAGGTTAAAAACTGTAAAGTATATTTTTTTAAATTTAAAACTTTTTATATGTTTTCCCACATGATGGGGTCTCATTTTGCATGCTGCTGAAGAACTACATAAATGAAGATTGCCTACCCAGAGTAGAAGCAGGTTCTTGGAAGTCACAATTTAAGTAAACCCTAAAGAAGTTGGAACTAAATTGAAACAAATTTAATCAATGAAGAATCTGTGAAATGTCAAATGAGTTACTCTTTTTACCTTTGCAGAGTGGCAGACACGGAACAATAAATGGCATTGGGCATAACAAACTAAAGATTGAAACCTTAATTTGCATTAAAATATTAATTTGGAGGGTATAATTTGAATTAATTGCATTTAATTTCTAGGCCAAGACATTATTTTTTATGTGCAGTTTAAGGTTCAGGCATGCATTCTGGCTCACAGTGATTGAAAGTAATGTAAATCAGTGAAAGAGTAGCATGCTTGCATCACATGGAGCAAGTTGGTATTCATTTACCTATGTTGCACCAGTTTGTATTGCAGTTTACCAATTTGATATAGCACTGCATTTAAAAATCTTTTTAATATTTGTGGATATCATTTTTAAGAATATAGATATAAGTACTGCAGTTTATACCTAGGCCTTGAAATATCTCTTTAGGAGCTGTTAGTTATAAGATTGATATTGTATACCTGTGAAAAATCCTTGCCTCTGTGCTGTCAGTGTGATGTGCCTTCTGCATGCCTATATACTACCAGTGATTTTACCAAAACTTCTGAAACATAAATTACATTGTACAACATCTGTAACAGGATGCTTAAACGTTTGTCAGCACATAAAAGCAATTGTAGAAGTTGTAGACATGATTACTATATTTCAATGTTTATTCCCACTCATCATATTTCCTTCCAAGCTTTGTTTCTTGGTTCAAAGCATGATATTAAAGATATGTTTAAGTTAATGGATGTAATATAGGGTTCCTACATTGTATTGGTGCTTTTTGATCGCCCTCTGTGCCCTAAATATATGCACAAAGGGTGCAGCTTTAAAGCTACAGAGTGAAATTTGGTTTCAATATTCTATATTTCACGTGTTAAGCTTTTCTGTTATTTTCCTGTACTTACATGTATTGCTGTGAATAAATCCTTGTTAAGTTAAAAATAAATAAATAAATAGCAAACACTTTGAAAGGCAGAGAGTCTGCTCTCCAAAGTTAAATATTTAAAATATTTAAATATCTAGATTAAGACAAAAAATTTATGATTGGTACAAATAATCAGGAAAAGCTGGTTCATAAAAATGAGCAAAATTAAACAAAAGAAACTGTCACTGAGGAAACCCAGGTATTGGAAATAATAGTAAAAAACATAAAGACAATTCTCCCAAATATGCTTCATGAGATAAAGAAAACATGGACAAAGCAATAAATTAAATAAGGAAAACATATGAATAAATTTAGAATTTGAATAAAGAGTTTGAAATTTTATAAAGGACAAAACAAAAATTCTGGAGCTGAAAAGTACCATATCTAATATAACAAAATTCACTAGATTGATTCAAGGTAAATTTAAACAGAACAAAATAAGCAGAGAAATTTAAATATAGGACATTTTAAATTTTCCCTGTCTGAAGAGCAGAAAGAAAAAAGGATGAAGAAAAAGGAATAGAACAAAGAGATCTGTTTCATTGAGAACATATCAACCAAGTGAACTTATGCATCATGGGGGCCCAGAAAAAGAAGAGAGAAAGAGACAGGGGCAGAAAGAATTTTTTAAGAAGTATTGGCTTAAAACTTTCCAAATTTCATGACAGTTGTGAATATAAACACCCAAGAATTTTAAAGAACTTCAAATAAGATAAACTCAGAAAATCCTTAATAAGACAATTTATAATTAACCTGACGAATTCCAAAAGGCAAAGAATGAATCTTGAGAGTAGCAAGAGAGAAATGACTCATCATGTACATTTAATGCTCAATAAGAATAACGGCCAATTTCTCATCAGAAACCATGGACAATAGAAGGTAGAATTATGACATTATGTAAAATGCTAAAAGAAAAAACAACTACTAACAAGAATTAATATCTGGCAATAATTTCCTTTAAAATCTGAAGGAAAAATTAAGGCATCCCAAGAAAAACCAAAGCTGAGGGTGTTTGTTACCATTAGAATTGTGCTTCAAGAAATGTTAAAGGGAATAATTCAGGTTGAAAGGAAAGGATCCTAGACATTAGCTTGAGGCCATATGAGGAAACAAAGTTCTTTAGGAAAGGAAAGTAAATTGTTAAATACATTTACTCCATTTTTTAAATTTCTTAATTGAGTTAAAATACAAATGCATAAAAATAATTATCAATTTATGTTTGTTCCCTAATGAAAGACATGAATACATACATTCAAGAAAACAATGAACTCCGAAAGAGTATAAAATCAAAGAAAATCATGCCAAGACACATTGTAGTAAAAATAAATGTACCAGACGAGAAGAAAATTCTGAAAACTGCAAGAGAAACTCAATGTTTTATATTCCAGGGATCACCAATAAGATGAAGAGCTGAAATCTCATCAGGAACCCTGTAGCCAAGAAAACAGAAGGACAAAATATTTAAAGTGCCAAAAGAACATAATTGCCAACTGTTAGGATTCTCTAGGAAAATAGAAATGACAAGAGATATTTGTAAATATTAAGAGGTTTAATAAAATTGTCTCACACAACTATGGGGATGAACAAGTCCAAATTCCATAGGGCAGGATACAAGCCAAGAAATCCAAGGAGTCCTCCATGTTTTCCCCAGGAGAATCTGGTTATCTGACATACAGATGGAAACTCTCTCACTGAATGCTGAGACCACTTCTCTTTTGAAGGCCTCTAACAGGAAGGATGAGACAACTCTCATTAGTGACGGCAATCTTCTCACTTAATTGTGGATGTAATCAGCTATTGAATCAATCAAGTCACTGCTAACTTAAGTCCATAAAATTTCTTCACAGTACAATTAAGCCCGTGCTTGATTGAGCAAACAACTGTTCATCATTACCTAGCCAAGTTGACACATGTACCAAAACATTACAGTACAACACTTATCAACTTGGCAGCCATACATCTTAAACCACACTTATTCTCTGAATAAAAATAATATCGGGCATATTTTTTCAACTAACAATACACAACAATCCTGTGTACAAGTGGAAGTGCACTAAATCCTTCCAGAATAGGGTGCAAGTCCTTGGGTAATATTCACTCTTAAACTTGACATCCTATAACTTAAATAATATAACATGAAACAAACACACCTCATGTCATATAAAAGTGGATAATATAGAGAAGAAAACAAAGATATTTGTTCTATGTATATATACAAAATATTCATTAAAAAACAGGGAAGAAATATTTATGACCATTACAGTCCTCTTTCTATAACTGTTCATATGATAGAAGTTCATATTTATTACTACCTTCTTCTACTACCCATTCCATGTTCCCTTTACACTCAGTAAGCAGCTCTGCTGGCTGTGGTTTTTTGCCCAGTGGATTGACATTAACTTTCATTTCTTAAGTTTCTGAGCTAATTGGTATTTCTGCCTGGATTGGGTTATAATAGTTTTCCATTGACTTTAATCACAGGCTTGGTAGTACTATAAGACACCCTTGGGTACTGATTATATTCTAGACAAACTGATATTACCTCCTTTGTGCAGTTAGATTACTGATTTCCTTTAATAGTCAGGATCAATCATCCTGCCAAACACAGTAATTCTCTTCTTTGCCTGTTGATTCAGACATGAGGAGACCACAGTAGCCAGATGGCAGACTTAACATCCAGTTCAATGGAATTGTTGTTGTGTTCACTTGTGGAAACACTCCTCCTTTTGGAACTAAGAACTGTAGACCAGGAGAGATTAAGTTTGCAGGGATAGGAAACAAATATTGTCCTAGTGGATCACTAAGGGTAATTGTGAGTGATGCGCCTCCCGTTTCCACTTCTTGATTTCTGGACCCATGAATCCTGGCTATGGGGGAAACTGCACAATAGTGTGGACACTGATTTAGAGTATACACAGCTTATTGAAAAGCATTTCTCCAGCCCTGCAAGGTATTGCCACCTAGGTGGCACTGTAATTGAGTTTTCAAAAGGTCATTCCACTGTTCTATCAATCCAACTGCTTCAGGATGATGAGGAACATGGTAAGACCAGAGAATTCCATGAGCATGTGCCCATTCCCACACATGTTTTGCTATAAAGGGGGCTCCTTGATCAGAAGCAATGCTGTGTGGAATGCCATGTTGGTGGAAAAGCCATTTGATAAGTCCATTGCTGGTAGTTTTAGCAAAAGCATTAGGTACAGGGAAGGCAAACACATATCTGGAGAATGTGTTTATTCTGATTAGAAAAAATCACTGCCCAACATAAAGGATGTGATCTTTGTAATCAACCTGTCACCATGCAGCAGACTGACCACATTGGAGAATGATGCAATATCAGAGGCTGGGTGTGGTTCCCTGCTGTTGGCACATTGGGCAGGTCAGCCCAGGTGAGGGGTAGTCCATGTTGCTGAGCCCATGAATAACCTCCATCCTTATCACCGTGGCTGATTTGTTCATGGGCCCATTGGGCTATGACAGGAATGGTTGAGTAAAATTCCTGACTGTTATCCACAGATATCCACAGAATGGACCCTCTTATCCACATGATTATTAAAATCTTCTCTGTTGAAGTCACCTTCTGGTAAGCATTCACATGGGACACAAATATTTTCATGTTTTTGGCCCACTCAGAAATGTCTATCCCCATACTTCTTCACCAGACTTCTTTGTCACCAATTTTCCAACCATGTTTCTTCCAACTCCCTGACCATCCAGCCATATGACTGGCAACAGTCCCTGAATCAGTGTACAAATATACCACCATCCATTTCTCTTTCCAAGCAAAATGAACAATGAGGTGCACTGTTCAAAGTTCTGCCCACTGGGAGGATTTCCCCTTACCATTGTCTTTCAGGGATGTCTCAGAATGGGGACTACAATACTGTAGCTGTTCACTTTTGGTGATACCTGCACATTGTGAAGAACTATCTATAAACCAGACTTGAGTTTTCTCTGCCTCAGTCAAAAGTCTTTAAAGAACTCCCCAAGAGGCCCAGTCCACAGAAGAAAGAGAAGGTAATTTGGCAGGAGTGGTGACCATGGGCATTTTGGCCACTTCCTAACATAATTTACTTGTTCCTTCAGGACAAACTCTTGCCTTACCTTGTATGTACCACTTCCACTTCATAGTGGAGTGTTGCTGTGCATGTGCAACTTTATGGTTCGTTGGGTCAGTGTGTATCACGCTCATGATACACAACCAAGGGCTCATGGTAATTAGGTGGCCCATGGTTAGGCATTAAGTCTCTACTAAGGCCTAGTATGAGGCCACAAGCTCTTTATCAAAAGGAGAGTAGTAATCTGCAGAAGATTTCAGAGCCTTTGATTCACAATCCTAAGGGGGCTGTTTTGTGATTTCCCTATAGGGGGTCTGCTAAAGGATTGAGAACATGAAGTATCAAAACCCATGGGACATAATAAAGGCACTGCTGAGAGGGAAATTTATAGCCCTCAATGGTACATTATAAAAGAAGAAAGTGCTAAAGTTGAAAATTTAACTGCACACCTGGAGGTAATAGAAAAAAAAACCCAGCAAACTGGTTATAAACAAAGATGAAGGAAAGAAATAGTAAAGATCAGAGCAGAAATAAATGAAATCAAGAATAAATAAAGAACAGAGAGAATCAACAAAACCAAAAGTTGACTCTTTGAGAAGATCATTAAAATCAACAAACCCTTGGCTAGGTTGACAAAGTGTTGATATTCATTCTGAAAAGAATCGATTATGAAAAAATCCATTTATAGTAGCAAAAAAAGAAATTAATTATTTAGGATAAACTTAACCAAGGACATAATGAATCTGTATTAGAAAACTACAAACCATTGCTAAAAGAAATGGAAGCAGATTTAAATGGATGGAAGGACATTCACTGTTCTATGGATTGGAAGACTAAATAATTTTGAGATGTCAATTCTACTCAAACTGATTTAAAGATTCAACACAATTCCAAAAAAAATCCCAACAGCCTTTTTTTGCAGAATTGGAAAAACCAATTATCAAATTTATTTGGAAGGGTAAGGAGTCCTGAATATCAAAAAGCCCTTAAAAAAGAACAAAGTTGGAGGACTCCTACTTTGCGAATTAAAATCATATTACTTGCATACAGTGTTAAAAACAACATGGCACCGTCATTAAGACAGACATATTGACCAATGGAACCAAATCAAGAACTGAGAAATAGACCCTCACATCTACAGTCAAGTGATTTTTTAAAAATACATATTTTTATTTTTTTAAAGACACTTAATTACTCAATTGTTACACAAAAAAATATAGGGATTCTCATATGCCCCACTCTCCTCACCTCCCTTACTGTCAAGCCTTCCCAGCTGGGCCAGAACAGTCTATTTAAAAAATTGTGCTGGGGAAACCAGATAGCCATATCCAAAAGAAAGAAGGAAGATCCCTATTTCATACCACATAGAAAAATTAACTCAAAAGGGATCAAGGACCTAAATATTATATTTAGGTCTACAATGATAAAACTCCTAGAAGAAAATGCAGGCAAATATCTTCAAGATCTTGTGGTAAGTAGTAGTGTCCTAAACCTGACACCCAAAACATGAAAAACAAAACAAAAAAATAAATAAATGGGATATCCTGAAAATTAAACACTTTTAAACTTAAAGGATTTTGTCAAAAGAATGAAAAGGCAGATGACTAAATGGGAGAAAATATTTGGCAATCACATGGTTTAGTATCCACGATATATAGGGATAACATACACTTCAACAATAAAAAGACAGGCTACCCAATTAAAAAATGGGCAAATGACTTGAAAAGACAGTTGTCCAGTGAAGAAGTACAAATGACAAAGAAACACATGAAAAAATGTTCAACATCACTAGCAATTAGGGAAATGGAAATCAAAACTACAATGAGAATTCATTGCACACCTATTAGACTGGTCACTATTAAAAAGTCAGAAAACTGTAAATGTTGGAGAGGATGTGGAGAGAAAGAAATGCTTATTCACTGTTGGTGGGAATGTAGAATGGTACATTCACTGTGGAGCACTATTTGGCAGTTCCTAAGGAAGTTTAATATAGACATACCATGTGACCCAGCACTACCATTTCTGGGTATATATTCAGAAAACTTGAGAGCAGAGACATGAATAGATATCTGCAAACAGATGTTCACAGAAGTGTTGTTTACAATAGCCAAAAGTTGGAAACCACCCACGTGTCCATTAACTGTTGAATGGATAAACAATTGTGGAGTATACACACGATGGAATAATATCCAGCAATAAGAAGAAATGAAGTCATGAAGAATGTGATAACATGGATGAACCTGGAGGACATTATATTGAGTAAAGCAAGACAGACACAAAAGGACAAATACTGTATGATTGTACTATTATGGACTAAATATATTATGTAAACTCATGGAATTAATAATTATAATAAGTTACTAGAAAATAGAAAGATAGTAGAGAATAGAAAGGTTATGGTTAATCTGTGCATAACTCGTTGAAATTTTGTTTTTAAATCTTTGGAAGTGAATGTTAATGGTGATAGCATATCATGCTGTTTGTGACTAGCAGAGAAATTCCATGATTATGACAGTGGTTTTAAGGGAAAGCCCAAGAACATAGGTATTACCAGAAGGAAAGCTAAAAAATGTAATGTGGGATGGATAACACAGTGAAACCTCATGTGAAATATGAATATGGGTGATATTGCATATATAACATTGTTTTTACAAAATATAAATTAACTAGAGTGAAGGAAACAGAATATCAGTTATGTTAAAAATTATCATTGAGTTGTACAAGATTTTTATATATTATATCTGTAAGTTCAATGTCAGTGTATTTTAGATTGAACTGTATTCTAGGTATGACCTGCAATACGTTCTACCATTGACAAGATGCTTTGTCACATTCTTGCTAATGTCATTTGAAGATGAAAGTTTTATTATCATTTGACTGTAATTTTCTATTTTTGTATTTCTTTTATTGTTTACAGTGTTATATTTAAGCATCCCAAGTTTAATACATGGCCATAAGATATTGCTCTTTCAATATTTTAGCATTTTAGTAGTTGTACCCCTTATCTATAGGGTTATAATCCATTTTTGGTAAATTTTTGGGTTTGATGTGATAAAAGAGACTAAGTTCTTTTGCTGACCTTTATATATCCAGTTGTTCCATCACCATTTTTTGGGAAGACTATTATTTTACCTACTGACTTGTCTTGGGCCCCTTGTGGAAAATAATTGTGCATAAATGTATGTGATTATTTCTGAACTATCAATTCTCTTTAATGATAATATAAAGGGAAGTTTATTCTCAATTTCATTATTTTTACTTATTTTTTATTTGCAATTTATGCATTTTTAAGTGTTACAGTTTAGGAGAGTACACATACAATGTGTGCTGCCATCACCAGCATATATTACCAAAGTTTTTTCATCATTCTAAAGAGACCTCTGTCCCCATTAAGCAATATTTTCCATCACCCCCCTCCTGCCTTCCCCTGGTAACCTCAAATCTACTTTCTTCTCTATTAATGATCTTTTTCTATATATTTCAAAAAATGGAATAAACAATTTGTTTTTTTTTGTCTGGATTATTTTGCTTAGTATAATGCTTTCAAGATCCATTCATGTTGACCATTTATCAAATTTTATTCATTTTAATGAGGAATAATATTCTATTGTTTATCTGTCGATGGACATGAGTTATTTTTAGCTTTTGGCTATTGAAAATAATTCTTTCATAAACTTTGATACTCAAGTATATGATTCCTGTTTTCAGATTTTGGGGTATGTATCTAAGGGTGGAATTGCCAGGTCATATGGAATTCTTTGTTTAGCTTGTTGAGAAAATGCTGAGATGTTTTCTTCAGTAGTTACATTACTTTTTCTTACAACCAACAAAGTAAAGTATTCCAATTTCTCAAAAGCCTCATCAAAACTTGTCATTTTGCATTTTTAAACTAATAACCGTCTGAGTCATTGTAAAGGAGGATTTCACTGTGATTTTGATTAACAGTTCTTTGCCCATATTTTAATTTGGTACTTTGTCCTATTGTTGTGGAATTGTAGGAATTTTTTAAAAATTCTTTTATTAAAGAAGTTGTGAGCTTACAAAACAATCATACATAATGTGCAGAACTCTTATATATCACCCTTCCACCTTCACCTTGCATTGTTGTGGAAAATTTGTTACAGATTATGAAACAATGTCATCAAAATATTACTTCTAACTATGGTCCACAGATTACATTTGATGTATTTTTTTGACTTTCCTTGTTATTAGCACTACGTACTAGCATTTTACATTTGTTATAGGTCAGGAGAGAATGCTCTCATATTCGTAGCGTTAACCACAGTCTATCACTGATCACATGGTTCACTGTGTTATATGGTTCCATGCCTTGTATAAAGCATCAAGAATGTATAGTCAGGAGCTCTCAGTTTCATCACAGATTTGTGATATCATAATTTTAGACAGTGTTTTCATTACTACAAAAAGATATATATATATATATATATTTGTGGTGTTTCTTTTATTAAGCCTCTTATTTAACATTTCTGATTACCTTCATTTGTTCCTGTGAATTTGTGTTTCTTTTCATTTTCATTTTTTATTTTAATATAACTTTGTTCCTACCTCCTGATGTTGTCAAATATATTTCAATTCTATATGTTATAAACTAATTTTTCTACTTCACTAAGAATAATGAAGCTACAAATTGCATCAACAGTGAGAAGTTTTTACCACAAGTTTAATAAGAATTAGTAAATAACCATATCACATACAGGCAAGTAGGTGTGTGAATAAAATGCTGTTGGCAGCAGTACAAATTTGCCATTATTTTGGCAAAGCTAATTGATGGTATTTACAAATATATAAAAGCTACTTTATCAATTGCTATCAAGTAATGTATTTAAGAAACCTATTTTCATATGTGAGCAAAAATGGAGGTACAGTAATAGTATTCAAAATATTCTTGAAACTTAAGAAGAATGTTGTTCTTGAGAACTGTCTATTGGTTATTCTTTTTTATATAAAATTACATTGAAAGAAGAGGTTGAAATTCATGCAGACTTGTTTTGCACATACTTGTTAAGTCTCACATGATTCAATCTCATTGATATTATTTAGATTAATTATACATATTAAGTCACACACTGAAATCCAATACACATCCAACCCAGACAATAATTGTTAAAATTTATGTGCAAAGCAATGTCTGGATATAAGTGTCTCCTAGATCACCTACTATAAGTGTTTTTGTTCCTCTGGTTTTCACACAGCTCACACAGTTCTGTAGTGACTGATGCCATTTCAAAACATCACACAGTTTTCTTCACTTGGCTACTGATTGATTATCTTTTAGTTCCCCATGTAATTTTCCACCAACAGTGGTATAAGCCCAGATTGATTTTTAAAAAGAGTTTTTAAAAAGGCCAAAGATAAACAGGAAGGTATAATGACTGGGAGGGAAAAACCTACTTTTCTTAGGATGGAAAGTGAACATATAGGAAGACATTTAGAATTTATTATATATTTCTTCTTGATACAACTGGCAAAAAGATACAAACCAGGAAAGTTTAAGGCATGTCCTCAAACAGGGAGCTGCTTACTTTTTGGCACAATTTTACCCTCTGACCAAGTTTCCTATTTTTTCTCTGGGCACTTGGGTAGAGAAACAAACATAAATGGAAACCAAAAATTAAGCCAGCTGTTGTCATTAGGAATATTCCCCACTGCTTCAGTGTTTCCACACCTGTCTCCCACTGTCACATGTAACTGAAGTACAAAGCATTGTCATTGCTGCAGGACCTGTTGCCCACAGAACCCGGCTGATCTTAACATTGTGCATGATTGTTTTGTAAACTCACAACTCCTCTAATATAATCATATATATATATATTATTTATAAAAGCAAACACCTGGTTTCCTGTTGTGTTTTAATGTTGGCTGTGCCTGTCTCTCTCTTGCACACAAACCTAGAGCATCAAGATTCTCAAAGTCTTATGCCATTAAGACATTTTGCTCTTCTCCTACAGACTGCTGCTTTGGCTGGAACAACAACAGAAAATCAGTGCCAAGACCAAAGTTCTGGATATTTTTTAAATGAAATTTAAACAGGAGGGCAATAAAGGACACACAGCAGTCATTGTTGTTTGGATCAACACACTCTCCAATATGCAGAGCATTCATGTAAACCCACCAAAAGAGGATGTCATAGCAGGTCTCCCCTATTCCCTGAAACATTGGTTTCTTAAAATTAGGATTTATTTTTAGTTGTTTTTTTTTTTACAGTTGTACACATCTATTAAATGTTACATTGTCTAACAGTACTGCCAATTTTAAAACACATACCACAGGTAGGAAACTTGCTGAAAGGGCCAGGGATACCTCTCTGGGGGCACTTGGGAGTGTACCTGGAAACCGAAACCTGCTGTGCTGTTCAGTAAGTAGATCTTTTGTATCTACAATGCAAAGTAAGTGTAGGAGCTAATCAAGACCAAAATTCAGTTCTAAGTAATCCCCTTTGTGATCAAGGGGGAGCACTAATGAATCACAGGTAAACAGGAATTCCCTAAAACACTAGCCTGAGAATTGATTTTTTTCATGATTGAAAACTTCAGCTTCAAAAAATCATGTTAGCTTTTTCCTGAATAAAGCTTTCCTCCCATAACTCTTTTTACAGCTTCCTTTAGCTGCTTGTTTCTAAGATTATAAATTATAGGATTCAAGAAAGGAGGGACTATAGGATATAACACAGAAGTGAGCATATCTTGAATTGTGGATGAGCTGGAGATTGGCTTCACATGCACTACAACAGCTGAGCTGAGAAAGACAGTCACCACAAGGATGTGAGGGACACAGGTGGAAAAGGCCTTTCCTTGCTCACCCCTGGTGGGAAACTTGAGCACAGTAGAGAATATGTGAATATAAGACATGGTGATGAAGGCAAAGCAGCCACCAGCAACCACCACCATAGAGATAAAAATTAAAATTTCATTGTTTAAAGTGTCAGAGCAGGAGAGCTTCAATAGAGAGGGGATATCACAAAATAACTGATGGACCACATTGGACTGACAGAAGGGCAGCCGGAATGTGTTGCCAGTGTGGAATCCTGAGTAGGCCAGACCACTGAATACAGAGGTGAGAGTCATCTGGACACAGACCCGAGGGTTCATGACCACAGGGTACTGGAGGGGTTGGCAGATGGCCACATAGTGGTTGAGGGCCATGATTGTCAGGAACAGCAGCTCTACATAAGCAAACAAAAGTACAAGAAAGACCTGAGCTGCACATCCAGCAATGGAGATTGCCATGTTGTCAAACAGGAAGATGACACATGCCTTGGGGACTGTGACAGAAATGTAGCACATGTCTAACACAGACAGATTCCTAAGGAAGAAATACATGGGTGTGTGAAGTTTCTAATTGAAGGTGATCACTGTGACAATGAGAAGATTCCCCATCATGTATGTTGCCACATACATCAGTAGAAATAGCATGGCATGTAAGACTTTGAGCTTCCACACATTAGAAAATCTTGTGAGCAGGAATTCAGTCACTGTGGTGGAGTTGGTCATCTTAGGAAGATTTCCCTTGGCCATGAAGAGTCAAACAAATAATCCCTAAGAAACAGGGAGGACCCACAAATAGAAGGAATTAATCTAAGCACATATATTGCCTTACATTAATCCATTTTTATTTTTTCTAAGTTTTTTTTAGGTAATAGGACATAACTTAAGGTTTCCTCTTGCTCCTTTTGGTCGCCCTGCTTTTTATACTCGTTTCAAGGATGGGGAGCAGTAAAATATAATATTTACAAACTTGTGCCTATGTTTGTATGAAGTCTACTTGAAGTTAAAGCTTTGCCTAGAAGAATAAAAAGATTTAATATACTCTATTTCTATGCATCCCTGTCTCATTAGTCATTTCCATGAATGTTAGCATATATGATAACATGATGACTTTGTAGAATTGGAGTAGAGATCAGAGGGACTATTTATTCAGAACTTATCAAAATATTACAATCTATTATAATCCATTCCACGACCAATGAATGGCTCCCATTAATTACCATCATACATTTCTCATGCTTCTCCAGCTACTCCTTGCAGATACATTGGTTTTTAGTTTTCTCCCTTCAAAAGAACCAATTTCAACTCTTGATAGGTAAATATTACCTGTGGGAAAAATATTTATGTATTAATAATATCAGGTTCCCTAAATGTAATATATTTATTCTTCTATTTTGTGTCAAATACTGTTATCTTTTCCCATAAAACCTGAATGTGTTTCAGAACTTGAGTAAGTTAATTTTCTAGAAAGGCATTGCTTGATATGTGGGTCATTAATGGTTGTTATACTCACACCTGATTCTTTCATAAAGCTGCTTTTCTTAATCAGCCTTATCGAGACACTTGCTTAATCCTGAAGCGTTGAATGTTTTCTTCTGAAGTTCCTTCAGTTTTGAATCATACTTTAATGCATGTCATCAAAATGGGAATGGCTTTCCTGGTTGCCTTGAAATTGCATAATGTGCATTTTCAGACTTGCTTATCTAGTGCTCTCTAATTCTCAGTGTTGATGCACTTCGCATTCCTGCTCTGTGTTCCCTTTTCTCCTGACAAATGTAACTATTTCTAGAGAAGCTCTGCTACCTGTAAGCCGGCAGGACTCCTGTCACTCTCAAACTGTCCTCCTGATCTCAAGAATAAAAGCTTTCTGTCTCTGGTCCTCTATTTCAGGATCCTTCAAAAAACTGCTTCAATAAGGAGTTGTTCTTGTTTTATACAAACATGTTTACTGAAAACCTACCAATAGCATTGTATGAAGAATCTGATTGAAAATAGCTAACTTCTCTATTTATAAGAAGCTCTAACCAATTTAAGCCAGATTCATGCAGAAGTTGAAATCTTAAAAATAACTGCTTAATTTTTTCCTTCGCTATATTCCATATGACTTCTTCTGTATTGCAAAAATGCAACATAGTTTCACAGTTGGAAACAGAGTGAACATATTTTATTATTTCACAATCACCAATCAATTGGAGTTTTGTAGCTTGAATTTATAAAGTATCAGCAGAGCAGAGTTAAATCTTTGCAGACTACAGAAGATATATTTTATATCTTGACTCTACCATGTATTTACTATGTATGTAGAGCTTCATATATATTTTGACTCTCAATTTCCTTTTCTATAAAATTTGTAAAAAAAAACACCTACTTCATGAATTTAATATTTTTAAAAGTAATTAAAGTTTCACGGGAAGTGGGTGTGGCTCAATGAATAGAGCTCCCGTTTACCATATGGGAGGCCCCGGGTCCCCTTCCAGCAGCCTCCTTGTGAGAGCAGGCCGGCTGCGCGGTGTGGTGGGCTGATGCAGCAGGACCTCACAGCAAGGGGGAGATAAGGGGACACGGAAGAAACACACAGCGAATGGACACAGTAAAACACAAGCAGCAAGGGGGGGATAAATAAATAAATAAATATTTAAAAAAAAGATTCACATAATGCTAGCAATGCTAATGAAAAGGAAATAAACAAATAATAAAATTTTTAAAAAGGGGGGTTAAGCAGTACATTCCTTCCATCTCAAATTCATATTGCTCTTATTTTTTTCAAGAGCAAACCCAGAAGTAAAGGAATACCAGCACTCTGAATTTGATGACACAATTTTCTTTTAAAAGAAATATGACAACATAAAATGTTAAGTACATGTAAATAGAGATTGCAAAACTAAGACTATTCTTAAATATTATACAGGTTGCAGAAGGATAACTTGCAGAGTAATGTTCTCCTGGTATAACTAGGTTGTTACACAAGTGTTCATATACATCAAATCGTAGAAGCAAATGATTTTTTGCCTTTTCTACAAAGACCTAAAGAATTAGAAGTCATACTTTGATAATTAATATATTAATTTGTTTATTTACTGATTTAAACATACTTGTAATCTTTCACTTATTTATAATATGTATCTTTATCAATATTTTAGGGTGAATTATGTACAGGCATTTGTCTGGAAGTTGTGGAACTCAAGTATGAACAATGCTACATGGTTTTCATGATATTATGAGAAAGTCCTAGAATTATACCTGAATTAAAAAGGGTCATGTGCACTATTTATTTTTATGACAAGGATTCACTTATTCACTATGTAATACCGACTGAATATAGCAGAGTTCTGGGTAAAAGAAAATATGAAAATAATCATTGAAATTAATTGATTTACAATAATACTCAAAAACCGTTAATAATATTCTTTTTAGGTAAAACACATCCCATCAGAATTAGATCTGTTTAAGTATAAATTTAAATTAGCATTCTGCATACTGAAGCTCTGGTCAGTGTGCAGAGTTGCTCCTGCCCCTGCTCCATTTGGTGCTGAAACCAGCTCATTCTTTGATTCCATGAACAGCTATCAATTCTCCTAAAACTGCTTGAACTGTGTTTATTATTACATTTAATGAAAAAGAAGAGGTCTGTCTCATTGTGTGGGTACCTTTTATAATTATATATATATTTTTTTATCATAGTCCCCTTGACAATTTCTCTCAAAAAAATCAACTAAGCAGTACAGGGAAGAAATGGAAGTAATTCTTTGAGGGAAGGGAAGGAAGACAGAAAAAAAGAGTTAATAACAACAAAGTCTCAAAAGTTAATTTTGTTTATTACTTATGCTGGATAGACATATCAATATGTGATAAGGGTCCACTGATGCTTTAGCTGGGGGTAAGAATGAACAGCCATATTTGGTAGAGATGACTTACATCCAGAAGCTTTCTATTGTAACAGGAGCTTTCATGTTAAATTTTATATCCAAATGGGGGTCTCCAATGACATCAAAGAAAACCCCCGGGAGCACAGGCTTTTGCACCAATGATAGCCAGGGCCCATAGGTAATTTCAAAGAGATAATTGGTTCTACATGGTTAGGGAACAAGACCCCAAGTAAAATCTGTCCAGGAACAGCACAGGTATATAAGATATATTACTGTATTTGAACATATAAAATGGTGTAGATTAAACAGATAATCACTTAGAAAGAAAATCAGAGTTCTCGTAGTATTCTCAGTGCTCTTAAGGTGAAATGCCTGTGGACCTTAGGGATCAAGGAGCAGAGAAGGAGACTCAGAGCCTGGCCTCAGCCCATTCCCAGGACGATGAGGTTTCCTGCTCATCTTGAGGGTTTTCTTCTCAGTAATGGAGTAAGTTTCACTAGTTCAAAACAAACTCATGGTATTGCTAGTGATGGCAAAATTGTCTTGAAATTGTCCAAAGCACATATGAGCCTGGTTCCAAAGCCAAGCACAGTGCCCTGTGAGCTGGATGATCACCACCATATTGCTTTATCTCTAATAACTCAGTTTCTCCACCTGTTAGAACATTAACAATGGTGTCCACCCTCATGTGCCATTTAAGGGTAGGACTGAATGAAATGTGTAAAAATTTAGATGAATATCCGGCACAAAGTGCATATGTATTAGGAAGCTCTACAATAACTGTTCAGTCTTCATGATCATGGTATGGGAGGGTCATTTTTATAGTGTTAGGACAGTAGAAAGTCTCAACATGTTTCTAAGAGGTGAAAGTACCTTTCTGTCATTGATTTCCAGTTTAATTCAACTGTAATTAGTCAACACACACTTTTTGATTTCAAACTACTCAACACACACTTGAATGCACTTTCTACACCATAAGGAGTTAGTCAACTACACTGTTCAAAACTTTTACACCTTTCCTGACAGCTGCCTCATGATGGTTACATTGGCTATATTGTTTCTACACAGCCAGGTTAATTTTGATATTTTAAGTTCTAGTTTGTGATATAACATGTTAGGCATCATGTATTTGGAAGCCATGAAAATAGATGACTAGAAATTTAGAATTGTTTCATCTACCATGATGAAAAATAACCTTAATGTTAAGCCAATCATCTTGCCTTCCGATGTACACTCTTTGATAAGAATGTAGCCTTTGATGTTTTCAAATTGTATGTACCCCAGAAAATCATGTTTTAAAGCTAATCCATTCCTCTGTTTATAAACCTAGTGTAAATAGGATATTTTGATTAGGCTGCTTCACTTCTCTCGTGGTCCAGTGAGAGTCTTGATCCTTTCAATGGAGTCCTTTGTAAACAGGATGAATATGGAGTTAAAGGAGAGAAAACCACAGAATCAAGAAACTGGATGGAATTAAACCTGGAAAAGAAGGGAAAGACCAGCAGATACTGACAAGTGCTTTGCCACATGACAGAGTCCAGGATCACTGGCAGCCAGGCTTCCTAGAAAAAGCATCTCTTGATGATGTCTTGATTTAGACATGTTTCTCAGCCTCAAAACTCCAAGCTTATGAACTAATGAATTTCCATTGTTAATGACCAACCCATTTTATGATATCCAACTGAGCAGCTTAGCAAATTAATATGCAGCAATATAGCATACAGCTTTTGGTTTGTGTTATATATATTCAATTTATTATCAATGTATACACTTTGAATATATTTAAAATAGTCTTTCTTATCAACAGAAAGGTCTTATATATACTCTATGTCTTATATAGGTATATAATAATGTGAAGATGATATTAATAACCTAAGTGCAGTTTCCTCACATGATGTAGGTTCAACTCTGCCATTAGGATGTAAGAATTAAAATTGGGAAACTCATTCATTGACATCCCATCCCTCCAAGCATCAACACCCTCAATAATCTATTTATTTGATCATTGCTGTATAGTGTCTTCAGTTAGGCATTCAACTTTTCTAGAGTTTATAGTGATCATATGTATGAGAGTTGGTCCTATAGGAATATACTCAGCTTCCAGAAAGAGAATGATTGTTCTTCTTTTGTTTTGGTAAATGCTTCCTATCAGATCAAAGATATTCCATTTACTTATTTTCTGCCTAGAGATGACTCCCATATCTGTCCACTGATTGTGTCTGCTGGTCTTCTATTTTTAGGAAGCACCAGGAACTAAACTGGGACCTCCCATGTGGGAGTTGGGCACCCAACTGCTTGAGTCAAATCTTCTCCATCCATTCACTTTCAATTTGATGAAAGTTTTTTGACTGAATAACTTTGACATTTATTGTGTCACTACAGTCAGCGTGAATATTACGTAAGTTTTCTGATTTATTTTTTCTGTTGTAACCCCGCTCCAAGATCCTTAAATGAGATATAACAGCTATGTACAGAATCTCACTTCAATCAAGAAAGGAACCCCGACTCCACCCCTCAAAAAAAAGAAGGGGG
>JAQZBX010046920.1:0-20627 GCA_029593785.1 Cabassous unicinctus | reverse complement strand
TATTTCCAAAACTAAGTTAACATTTTAATCTGCAATTTTCATTTTTTTGCAATTATATTCACATATATTGAAAACATTACTATCTTTTGATAGAATGATTGTTAACTGTGCAAACTGTAAGAGTATTATAAATGCGATTCAGATGTTGGTAAAATATATACCAACATTAACATACAGCCAAATTAATAGTGTTAAATTCGTAATATCAGAAATTTGTGTGATAAATTGAGAAGCACTTAAAGATATAAAACGTATTTTCCCCCTTCTAATTGTAGCATAATGCTACAAATTTTCATTCATTTGTGAATAATTCTATAATTTAATGAGTGTGTTTACAGAGGGAAAATCTGAAAGGATAACATCTTCAATGTAAACAGTATCCTCATATAATCTTTTAAATTGTCTTTGCATATCTGAGTGAAAATGTCCAAAGATAATAAAAAAATTCGTATCCTATACTAAAGGATAGTATTTATTCAATAAAGGATGTAATCTCACCAATGCTTGGTAGATGTGAGAGTTTTAAAAATATGAGCTATGTTACTGAGTAACAGAGTTGTCCTCCTGACCTGAGACTGATGCAGATGCATGATCCCCCATCTCCAAGGACACAGTCCCCACTGAAGACTGTGTTCCTTGTTTTTTTGCCAAATTTTCATTATTCAGAAAATTCCTTAATAACCCTTGAATGTATGTCACGAAGGAACATTGTATTTACTTAGTGATATATTCACCAATTTTTAAAAATTCGTGCTCCAAACGGTAAAACACTTCACTCTGTCCTGGTTCTTTAGAATATCATCTCTTCCACCTGTAAATAGAGTTCTTCACATTATAGCTTTTACAGTAATTTATTTTCTTTTCAATGATGGAGAGTGTAAGAAAATATTGGGGGCATATAATAGCTCTAAGCCTATTATCAGGTAATCTGTGAGATATATTGAAGATTGCAATCCTAGGGAGCTGTATGCATTCCCAGACATGCCAGTAAAGATGAAGTTATAAATGCACTAAACAAAATACCAATTCTGCATTACTTTCTTAATATTGCCATGTTCAAACAACTAACAGAAGACTGATTTACTAACAGATGAGTAAGTACGATGACATTTTTCTTGTATTGTAATTCTCTTTGCAGGATTTGGTCATATTTTGCTCCTGAGGAGAAAATGGCTTTCAGCAATACTTTTCTGTTTTGTAATGTAACCAACATACATTTAATCATGACACATCAGTTTTTTAGAATTTCTCTAGTAGATAAATTTCAGTATTGGGAAGGGTTTTTTGCATGAGACAATAATAAATCTACACCTAATTTAATATAAGAAATATCCATGGCAACTTAGGCTCTACATTTAGTCTAGTAATTAATAAATTATTTCTGTAGGTACAGAAGTCTATAGGCAAGTACTTTATCCTTACCCTCCAAAATGGATAATATATTGAATGAAGTGACAGCAGCTCATTAACAAACTCTGTGTTCACTTGACTATTTGATTGCAAATGAGAATACACTGATATCTGCAAATTATGTTTTATACCTTTGTAAACTTTTATTGTATAAGAAGTTGTAATTTCTTGGGGAAAGAAGATATGGTTTGAGTATGGAATTATGTACCAAATTTGAAGTACAAGTAAGGTTACAAACTGATGTGTGCCTTAACTGAGCTATTAGGAGAAGGATGGAAGGCAGGTAGGTGAGCTACTACATAAAAGCTCTTCTACATCTTGATATAAATAGTTGATAGCTGTTGAAGGAGAGACCAAATTCCCTAGGGCAGTTCTAACTTGCAGGAAAACTATGGCCTCATTCAATGTTTCTTCTTTATTTTGGTAACTCGGTGAAATACACAATAGACCCAAATCAGTCCACACTCAACAGTAAGAGAACACAGTATGGTAAACATTGAAATGAAATTGCTCATGAAACAAATCAGATGCAAAGGAGAAAGTTTTCTGTACTTTGATGTCAGAAAACCCCAAGCCTTGTGATAATGATTGCGTATTGGAAACATTTGAACCCCTTCTGGTATAATTAATGGTTGACCTGAAAAATATCTGTGGAGCAACCTAAACACAAAAACAAAAGATTCTTGACAGTGCATTAAAACTGTTATGATAGGCAAAAAAATATTATCATGAAAAAAAAGTAATTTATTTTTCTCAAAAATCAAAGGAAATAGGCAGTCATCCTTTTGGTCAGAAGTAAAGTTTACATGCATATTAATGAAAGATATACATATGCAGAAAAAATATGGTTGTGTCCAGTGGAGGAGAAGGGCTTAGGGTGGTTTAGGGGAATTAAAAGCACTCATCTAAAAATCAATAAACAAAAATATGGCATTTGATCAGACATTTCAATTTCTGCTTAGAGTTTGTATAGTGAGCCCAATCTATCTGTTATTAATTAGCATTACTTTTAATAATGGAAAGTGCTAAGAAAATGCATGAAATCAATGGTAAAAATTTTAAAATTTACTTTGTGAAAAGGGAATTATTCTTGAGAGCCCAAAGCATTGGTTCTACTCATGAAATTACACCTAACCTGTGAGGTATTGTAGTCACAAGTTAAAATCTTAAGCAGAGAATGGAAATAAAACAATTTTTTTAAAAATGGACTGGTGAATAAAATAATGAATATCTTGAATTTTAGAAAAGTGAGAATAATGAATAAGAAAATCACTACGAATGTCACATGCAGATTGAAGAGAAGTCAGCAGTCAGTGATGAGAAATGGCACAATAACAGCATTCATTCTGCTGGGACTGACAGATGACCCTCAGCTACAGGTTCTGCTTTTCATATTTCTACTTCTCCCCTACATGCTGAGTGTAACTGGGAATCTGACCATCATCATACTTACCTTTGTGGATTCCCATCTAAAAACACCCATGTACTTTTTCTTACAAAATTTCTCCTTCTTAGATGTCTCCTTCACCTCTGCTTGTATTCCTAGATTTTTATATAACATAGCTACGGGTGACAAGGTCATTACCTATAATTCTTGTGCCATCCAGGTATTTCTTACTGACCTCTTTGCCGTGTCAGAATTTTTTCTCTTTGCTGCCACGTCCTATGACAGGTATGTAGCCATCTGCAAACCCCTACACTACGTGACCATCATGAGCAAAAGTGTCTGCAATTTTCTCATCATCTGCTGTTGGACAGCTGGTTTGTGTATAATAATTCCACCACTTAAAATGTTTTTAAAACTGCAATTTTATGACTCTAACATCATTGATCATTTTGTCTGTGATGCATTTCCCCTAGTGAAAATCACATGCTCAGACACATGGCTCCTTGAAGAGACAGTGACAATCTGTGCTATGCTGACCCTGATTATGACTCTGACTTGTGTAGTTCTGTCTTATGCTTACATCATTTGACAATTTTTAGATTTCCCTCAGTCCAGCAAAGGAAGAAGGCCTTTTCGACCTGTTCTTCCCACATGATTGTGGTTTCCATCACTTATGGCACGTGCATTTTCATCTATATAAATCCTGCAGCAAAGGATGAAGTGACCACTAATAAAGTGGTTTCACTGCTCATTTCTTCTATTTCACCTACGTTGAACCCCTTTATTTATACCCTGAGGAACAATCAAGTTAAGAAAGCATTCAAGGACACAATCAAAAGGATAGAAATGCTCTCTACTAAGTAATGAAAATAGTATGTATAAGAATATTTCAAAAGAAAATATTTATTTTTTATCATTTATGGTGCTGGGCATTTTCACTCACTGCTTATAAACTTGTTTCTGTTTTAGTATCAATACTGCTTGTTCCATTAATTTTTTCAACACTTCTGTAAAATATTTTCCATTGAACACTCCTCAAACCAATCCTTTTGAGGGTGCATGCTCACTTTTCATACAAGTAATTTTTAATGTTTTATATCTCGATTAGAAAACACTAAAATATAATTTTTAGAAAATAACTTTTTGAAAGAAATTAACTTTGTAATATTATATTTTAACTTAGAGTAAAAGCCATTATTTGATCAAATATAGGGCAACATCCCTTGAAGTACTACTCATATGCATCACAGTGATATCCAAATCTATCAATAGGAGTAATTTTATGTAAAAATTCCATAAAGGATGAAATAAGGCTAATATGAAAACGCAAACAACAATCAGCAAGAAAAAGATAGCCCTCATAATAATGAGAAAATGGGGGATTAAAGTAATCTCAAAATGATAAAAATGCTGCAGAAAATTTAATTAAGATACTATTGAATCTATAACTGAAAACATCGCAAAGTTGTAAATTAGTAGCCATAAAGATGCAAATTAAGTAGAGCAATGAACTATGAAATGACTTTTGGGTGCTCAGAAGAGTTTTTATGTTACAGGATGGGACCTGGGGGTTGTATTATGGATACCAGGGACTTAGGTGCAAAGTCTGAGAATCTATATGGTGGCAGCACATGGAATGACACAAAAGAATAAAGTCAGAACTAGCAAACCATTCCACACTCAATGAAAGTTTGAATTAGAAAATATGCATATTTCTATAGAGTACATGTTTTAGAAACGTATTGTGTGCCATGTATTAGGTGTGTCTGATACCCTGTGCCTACAGTTAACACAAATTAAGCCACTACAGTCCCAGTTTCCTCATAATAATCTAAATAGTTATGTATAATTTAGAAACCCACAGGAATATAATTCCTTGGAAATTAAGTTATTCCCATTTAATTAATTACTGGTTTGAAAGCATTGAAATTTTTGGATTAATATATTAAAGCTGATTTTTTGCAAATAATGTCATGGATACCTGGAATTTGTGTTATGTTTTAATGTTATTTAACAGATGGAGAATATAAAACAATTGTATTGTGCCATACAATACTGTGCATATTACACACAACATGCAGCATTTCTTAACATTCTAAGTAATGAGTGTAACTGTAAACCGACTTGGATGAGGGAGAGACAGGAAAGTGTGAGTAGTAATTTGTTAAAAGAGAGAAACAAAGTTTTAAAATTGTAGTAATGCAAAAACTCATATCAGATGCCTAACAATGAAAAACTGTAGAGTGAGGAATAAAGTATTTGGTACATATTTGGACTTTATTACTAACTATAACTTCTTGATATTATTTATGAATTCCAGAAATATATATTTTATTGTGTTTGTAAACCAGTCTGTTTCTCTGGGCATAGTAGAGTGTATTATATTTATAGGCTTCACTTTTACTTGATTAAATTTTTATCAAGGCTTTGATTCAGCCACATCAGCAGAATGCTGTGTCCTCACCCCCTTGGTGGGCAGGGACTCACAGAGATCATGACATGGCAGGGGACAGAGTTGGAGTTTTGATGCTGGATCCCCAGGAAGGAAATACACAAAGAAGCAGATAAGTGAGGAAAGAGATAAGGCTCCTTTAGACACTGCAGACATGACAGGAAGAGAATGAGCCTGATAGTTTAAAGCTGACCTTGTGAAGAGAGCAGAGAAGCTGAGCCTGGAAAGAAAGCCCCCAGGTAGAAAGGCAAGCATTGTGCTAACCTATATCTGAAAACTGAAGGAGCTGGAACCACAGAGCCTTAGGAGGATAAGGAAGGCTGAATTCTTGAAGAGACCAGCAGCCATTTTGTTCCAACACTTGGCAACAGACATTGGTGAGGGAAGAAACTTATGCTTTACGGCCTTGTGACTGTAAGATTATACCTCAATTAAGCACCCTTTATAAGAGCTAGCATATTTCTGGTAATTTGAATCAGCACTCCTTTGGCTGACTAATACACTAACCAAACCACAAGGAAAGGCATTAAAATCCTGAAGAATTTTAATATTTGGTTATAAGGTTCAGCTGCAGTCAGTTAGCAGTCCCAGATAATTATATTAATAATTCCCATCAATTGTGCTGAAAAATAAAATACAATTTGAAAACAAAGTTTTTACCACTAAAACATGGCAAATTATTAAATGTCACCATGTGATACAGAAAAGTATTCTGTTTGGTTAAAAAAACATTCCATGATATTTCCTAAACACATCAGTGGAAACTATGCTTCCAGTGTAATGATACTGCTTATAACCCAATTAAATAAAATTTGGAAGCATATTAGAAGATTGACTCAGTTTGTTGAGCAATCATTTGCTGCAAAGTGATGTTAACACCTCTCTCCTCCTAGCAGATATCTCTGAAGGATAAATGGAAATTGAATGGAATTAAGATTCAAAGATGAGTAACCACAGTATAACAATATTTATCCTGCTGGGAATGAAAACCCACAGGTGAAAATTCTCATTTTCATTTGTCTATTTCTCACCTATTTATTGAGAGTAACTGGGCAACTGACAATCATCCCCCTCATTTTCATGGATTCAAACATTAAAACTGCCATGTATTTTTTCGTACAAAATTACTTCTTCTTAGAAATATCACTTCTGTTTGCTTGTATAACCAGATACTAGTATAACATATCAACAGGTGACAAGACAATCACATATGATGATGGCTTCATTTAAAAAAAAATTTTTACAGAATTCTTTTTGGTTTCAGAATTTTTTCTTCTGCCCACTATGTGCTATGACTACTATGTAGCCACCTGCAAACCCATATGTGACCATCATTAAAAAGAGTCTGTAGAAGACTTGTCCTGTTTTCTGGACAGCTGGCTTTTTTATTCTATTCCCACCACTTAGCATGGGCCTAAATCAGGAATTCTGTGACTCTAATGTCATTGAGCAATTGGTTATGATGTATAACCTCTCTGAAAGATGCTCAGATACATGGCTCATAGAACAGATGATCATAATCTTTGCTGTGCTGATCTTTATCATGACACTTGTATGTGTACTTCTATGATATTCATCGTCAAGCCCATTCTACAATTCCCTTCTGCCCAAGAAATGAAAAAGGCATTTGCTATCTGCTCTTCTCACATGATTTTCGTCTCCATCACCTATGGCAGTTATATCTTCATCTATGTCAAACATCAGCAAAGAAGTCAGTGACTGTTAATAAGGGTGTAAGAGTGCTAACTACTTCTTTTGCTTCTGTGAGGAACAAGCAAGGAAAACAAGACTTTAATGATTCAATCGAGAAATTTGTATGCTTCTCAAAGAAGTAACAGAATTCACTGATGTAGAAGAATCAAAATTTCATGAAAAGTCATTAGTCCCTAATGTCTTTAACCTTTTATCCTCTTCCCCCAATCAGGATGACATTTTTCAGTAAGAGAATATAATACGTTTTCAGGGAACAAAAATGACTTCACATCTAACCAAACCTTTAAAAAATGCAATAAGAAAAAACTCAAAAACAACAACAAAAATAAACAGAATCGATGAGCTCATCTTCATAAATATTTTAGATTGAATAATTTGCTGCTTGCCTATACCAATTCCAGGTTTTGAGTTGCATTTTTATTTTAGAAACCATTCCAGGTTATTGTAGATTTTGTTTTAATGATCTAGGTAAATTAATGATTTAAAGACCATTGCTTTAATATTAAAGATGAGTGTTAAAATTGAAATAATACTGTTAACAGTGTTTATTTTTGCATTGTAATGACAAATATTTTAACAGCTGATATTTCAAAAATGCTGCAGACATATTATGTTTCATACAAGTTAATCAATTCACAAAAGGTTTTTTATTGTAACTTTAAGTCAGTAATAGAAAAATTGAAGTTAAGGAGAGTTAAATACTGTTAGGAGTCTATAAAGTAAGGATGCAGGTCCATTTTTATCAGAACCCAAAGCCTGTGTTTGTTACAGCACTGCCTGCCACAATGACACACATTTTAACATCATGGTGTGCTCAAGGGATAGTTCAGAAAAGTTTATACTGAAACAATTATATTTCAATTCAAGAAAAATGAAATTTATGTGCTTTTAATATAAATAATTATCAAATACATCCATTTTAATATGTCTTCACGTGTATAGAGTAGAATGGGAAATATTTATTTTATTAGAATATTTCATATCATAATTAGAAAAATAACTTTATGCTGTAAAATAGAGCAAAGAGAAGCAGACAGCTTTGTTCAAAAAAGTGAGGTCAAAAACAAATGTACTCTCTCGAGAAGGTAGCTATAAGTGGAACGATGTATGAAATGGTATACAGAATAGAGCACATATTAATTGTAATTATTCACTTTTGCATGGAGGCCTGAAAAGAAGACAACAGATGACTGAAAATGCCACTGTCTGTGATCAATGAATTTCAAGTGATGAAAGGATCCATGGAATTTATTGGAATCCCTCTAGTCACCTAATTTCCTACAATCAGGTGTTTTATATAGGCTCTGCCTTCATTGTTCCTCAAGGTGGGTCCTTGAGACAGTTTCCTTCAACAATTTCATCTAGATTTTGAGACCATTGGCTCATACTAGCTTTTAATTTCCATACAAGTTTTATTCTAAATGATTTTTTCAATACCACTTTTGCCCATATTACCAGATGACAAAAACTCTTTTTTTTATATTCCTTGACTGAACATTGTAATGGATACCCATACCATCATTATCCTACCTCTTCATGCAGCAGGATTAATTATTTGGAAAATAAACAATCAAACTAATGAAGTTACATAGAGCAGTCTCACTGAGGTTGGCCCTGATATAGCTGATAGCTTCCTGAAAGAAGGGTGTAAAAAAGAGACCAAATTATTTAACAAACTATGAAGAAAGGAAATTCAGTCATCTCTGAAGGAGAAGATAATAATGGCCGTGTTCTAAGGATAATCTTGATGTGAGGTCTCCGATACATCATATCCAGTCCCTCTCATGGTTAAACCAATAAATCTTGCTGTGGACACCTGTATCAAATCTTGTCTAAAGTTCTCCAAAGTCATGTTTAATGATACAACTGCCATAATATGCATATTAACATGTTAAAAAAATACATGTTTTTTTTTTTTATTAAACATGAGAAATATATAGGTCTACCATGCTCCATTGAATTTCTACATTTAGAAATAAATAGTCATCAAGCAAAATTAGCAGAAATAAAGCATTATTTGCTCCTAACTCTGTAAGTCATTCTGACAAGTTCAAGTAGGACCTGCATTAGGATAAGCTCTACCCACCTTAAGCAGTTCTCTCTGGAAAAACCTTACTTGTATGCAATAGTTTAAATAACAACAACCTACAATTAACTTAATCCCTTGGATATGTGAATATGTGACCTTACATGGTAAAAGGGAATGGGCAGATTTGAATTTGTGAATGGTAAAATGAAGAGATTTTCCTGGATTGTCTAGTTGTGCCCAATGTGATAAAAAAGATTATTAGAAGAGGAAATCAGGAGGATCATGTTAGCACTAGAACATATGATAAAGGAAGCACGTTTTTGGAATGATGCAAGGAAGGGAACATAAAAATAGAAATACAGATGATTTTTAGAAATTGAAAAAGGGAAAGATGCAGGTTCTTTCCTGAAACTTCCAAAAAGTACAGAGCACTGCCAATCTATTGATACCAGTCTGCTGACCTGTAGAATTAAAGGGAATAAATTTGCTCTGTTTTAAGCAACTAAGTTTCTGGTAATTTTTGACTGCAGTAAATTGGGCTGAATTTTAATGACTTTCTATCATCACTTTTGGAGTCCCCTTATTCATCATTAAGAAAACATGATGGTTTTTTAATGTTGGGAACAAAGGATTTTTGATTAGTCAATTTTGAAGGACATTTCTGGAAGTTCTGGTTATTCAAATGGAATTTCAGATAATCAGTACTTTAGAGGTAGGGATAAAATCCTAAAATATAATAATTAATCTCAACCCACCTAGAAACACTTAAGAAGTCTCAAAAGATCTAAAAGATATACAGATAGATTTTCCATCTGATAAGAAAAAATCAACCATCACTGAAGAAAAATGCATTCACAAATATTCATCATATCATTAAATCTACTTGGTTTACAAAGAAGTAAGACTTGGAAGCCATAGCCATTGCACTAACAGTCAATAGAAAACAATCCTGACATGATTCAGATGCTAAAATTAGCAGAAATGTAAATTTAAACAGTTATTACAAATATGTTTAAAACTGTAGTGTAAACCTTGTCATAATTGATAAAGATTTGGAAAGAACAAGAAACTATAGAAACCATACATAAAACCAAGTGCAATTTCTAGTATAAGAAATGAAATATCTGAAATAAACAATTCTGAGTAGAAGTAAGATTGGCAGAAGAAAGTGTGAGTGTGCTTCAAAATATAACAGGGGAAATTATCCTGAGTTAGAATAACATAAAAATATTGAAAAAATATGCAGAATTTTGTGACCTGTGGGATTCTATGAAGTATACAGTATATGTGCACTTAGAGGATCCAAAAATGAGGGAATTTGTAAAATAAAATGGTTGAAGTAATAATGATTGAAAATATTTCAAATTTGGAAAAATACCACATTTCTAAGGAGATTAAATATGAAGGAGAAAGTAAACACATTATAGCTATATATACAACTTTCAGTATTTTCAGTCAGTTCTTTTGGTGAAACAGAAGTGGAAATGTTGTTTAATATTATGTTGTTTTAACATGTAAACAGTGACCAAAATAATAAATGTCTCTCTATATATATATGTGCATATGTATGTATGTGAAAAACATACTCATATATATATGTGTATGTATTCATGTATTGGAGTAATATTCATTTATGTTATTTTTATATACTCAGATAACCTGCAGAATACTAAAGAAATAAAAATTTAACATAGCATTTCTGTGGCAGAAAATAAGTGATTGAAACAGAGAGAAGAATGGGTAAAAGGAATAAGGGATAAAATTAAGAAACAGAAATAGCACCTCAATTCTCAGACAGTCACACTGAATTTAAAGATTAGAAAAGAGCATAATAATTATATAAATTCTGCCTAAATTGTCCTGTAGGTTCCATGTAATTTCTATTTTAAAGTTAAATAAGTATTTTATAATTTGTAAACAAGCTTATTCTAAAATTTATATGGCAAAGAAAAGGCAATAGAACAGCCACAATTAATTTGGAAAGGAAGTACAAAGCAGGAAGAGTCACTCTTCTCTATGTTATGGCTAATTATATAGTTACAGAAATCAAGATTGTAGTAAAAGAATGAAAAGATAATTTAAAGAATGGGGGAATATTGCAAATGACAAGGCCAACAAAATATTTGCATCTGAAATATATAGAGAATTCTCAAATCTCATCATTAAAATAACAACAACAACAACAAAAATCCCAAAAGAAAATGGACTAAAAACATGAGCAGATATTTCATGAAAAAGGTTATACAAGTAGCAAATAAGCCCATGAAAAGATCAACGTCATCTGTCATTAGAGAAATGGAAATTTCCACAACAATACATTCACTGCACATCTATTAGAGTGGTTAAAATATAATACAGTGATAACACAAAATATTGGCAGAATGCAGAGAAAGATTATCACACATATCTTCCAATTAGTGATGGAAAATGATACAGCCACCCTAAAAAGTAGCTTAACAGTTCCTTTTAAAACTAAAATTGATTTAACTTTAAAACCATCAATTGCATCGTTTGTATCAATTGCATCATTCTTACATGTGGAATAGAATTTCACTCAGAGTCTCTGAAATGAAACAACCCTACAAACACCTTAGTTCCACATTCTGGCCTGCAGTTTGTAAGATTTTTATTGTTCAAGCACGAATATTTGAAAAACAATGTATTTCACCATATTTTGAAACTAAAAATGAAAAATATGCATAAGAACAGTCATGTCAAATTATACAGGAGAAGTACTGGAAAAGCTAAACAGCAACTGCCACTAAAAATTCTCAGCACACAAGGAGAAAAATGGATATTTTCTCATTCTGTAAAAGACATGCTTATAGGTTGATTTGTTTCCCCAAATATATATATATATATATATATATATATTCATGCCCTAGCTCCGTACCATAATCTATGCCTATTTAGAAATTGATCTTTGAAGATGTAAGTTAGGATGAGGCCAAACTGAATTATGGTGGGCCCTAATCCAATATGATTTATATCTTTAAAAGATGAGAAAATTGGACACAGCAGAGAGACAGAGAAGATGGACACACAGCAGAGGCAGAAAATGCCAACAAATCATTGTCAGAACCTTGCAGGCTTCACAGGAAGCCTGGAAATGGCTTTGAATATATTTCAGATTACTAGATTCCAGAACTGTGAAACAATAAATTTTCATTATTGTAAACTACCCAGGCTCTGGTACTTCTTATGGAAGCTCTAGGAAACTAAGACTGACATCTACAAAAGCTTACAACTAACATCATGTTTAATGAAAAATACAGTCCTACCCCTAAGATCAGGAATAAGGCAAGGACATCAGCACATGCCACTTCTATTCCCCATTCTACTGGTGGATATGTTCAAGCAGTTAAGCCAAAAATAGAGTAAAAGCTTAGATCTATTAGATGAATGAAAATAGTTGGCTTTATTTGCCTCAACAAAATCATCTTTGTCAAAAGTATATATGTTCTTTGAAAAAAAAATCAGAATTAACAAGAGAATTTTTAAGTGTTTCAGGAAAATGATCCACATACAAAATTTAAATGTTTTAGTATATTAACAGAAAACCAACAGTACTTGAAAATTCAAACTGCATCTAAAATATGAAATATTTGACCTAAATCTGACAAAATATGTTAAAGACTTATACACTGAAAACTACAAATTTTGCCTAAAGAAGTTTTAAAAAGAGATATTGAAATGCAGGTATATTCCAAATTTGTGGTTCGAGAGACTAAATATTCTTGAGTTCAATTCTATGCAAATCAATCTCTAGATTTATTTCAATCCCAATCAAAATCCAAGCACAATTTACGTAAAAATTGACAAGCTGATTATAACTTAAATGGAAATGAAAATAGACCAAAAATTGTTAAATCAACTCTGAAGAAAACAAAGTTATAGGATCTAAAGTATCTGATTTAATATGTACTATAGAACTACAGTCATTAAGAGAGTGTAATAATGGTACAAAATAATTGGCTATCCATACTAAAAATAAATGAACATCTATCCCTACCTTGCACTATTTAACAAAATTAACACAAAATGAATATTGATATTGGTTTAGGCAAAAGTGTCTTAGCTAAAACACAAGAACTATGATATATTTTTTTAAAAAACTGATGAGAGGAGGGGCAAGAAGGTGGCTGAGTAAGGAGCTCCAAGAGTCATCTCTTCCTACAGGGCAGTTAGTAAACACCGTGAGCTATGTAAAACACTTGTTTCAGGGGCCCAGCAGATGAGAAGGGCATTGTGCAACATCCTTGAAAGAATAGAAGGAGGAGTCTGCCCATTTGCAATGAAGTTGCTTGAGCAGAGCACTTCCACCACGGAGGACCATAGGATCCTCCAATGGAGACACCAGTCTCCTCAGGAGCTAGTGAGAGCCTGGGGTTGGAAGCTTCATTTCCCAAAACGGGGAAGAAAGAGAAGGTTGGCCACTGACTTCACCTACTAGTTAGTAAATTCGGGTGGCTTAAGTATAAGCCTAAAAGCAGCTAAAATTTAGAACTGTCCAAGTCAGAAAGAGGCCAGCAGGTGCCATTTTGATTCCTCACCCGCCAGGAGGGGAAGCAGGACTGATTGAAAATCGTGTTGACGCTAGGGACCAGGTTCTTTCCACTCAGATCAGACTGCAGTCCTAGCCTAGGCTCCAGCCCTACCTCCAGCAGGGAGGAAGCTGTCAGAAACTGCACCAACCTCTCCAGCAAACTGTAGGCGATTTTGCCTGACACAGACTGCATAGTAGTCACCTGGGGCTCCATCCTTGTACCCTAAAAGGACAGAAAAGGAGCTGTGTTTCCTAGGCCTCTCTAGGGAGCTGCAGGTGTTTTGGGTCCTCAAAAACTGGTTTGTTGAGCACTTTCAATTCTATCTACACTACTCCACACCCATAGGAGACATAGGGGCTTCTCTTCAGTCTCTTTGGCAACTGCAGGTGGTTTCAGCTGGCACAAACTGGATATTAGGCCACCTGTTCTTCTTTCTCTGTTCCCCAATAAGATAGAAGTAGAGCTGTGTTTCCTCAGCCTATCTGGGCAACTGCAAGCATCTTCAGCTTGCATGAACTGGTTTGTTGAGCACCTTCGATTCTGTCTCCATCCCTGACCTCCCCCCCATAAGGTAGGAGGGTTCTGATGATTCCTTAGCCATTCAAGGCAATTGTAGTTACTTTTAGCTTGAACAATCTCGAATGTTGGGTGCTTGTGGCTCCACTTCCCCCATAAGACAAAAGGGTGAGGTGTCTCTCACGACAACTGAAGGCAAATTCATCCCACATGGTTTAGATTTTTTGGCACTCTGGAGGGTCCATCCCTTCCCTTATCTGGGGAGAGGGGCACTGGTGCTTTGTCAATCTACCTTGGCACCTGCATCATTTTAGACCCACAAGGCTTAGATTGTTGCCCAAACCTTCAGCTCCATCCTTACCCCAGGCAAGGGAGAAAGGGACATTAAGCTTCAGCAGTCTCTTCAGGAAACTACATGCATTCTTGGTTTACATGACTTGGATTTTTAAACATGGCAGTAGCTCTGACCCTACCTCTGGAAATGTGGGGGAAGCTTCACTGGTTCCTGGAGCAATGAGGACAGCTTCAGCTTCCAAAGCATACAGTATCAACCACATCCTTGGCTCTTACTATACAACCAGTAAGGGAGGAAGGGCAAGAATGGACTAAACTAAAGAGAGAAACTGCACCCAGAATAAATATATTTAGTAAGCCAGATGCCAAGACACCAAAAAGAAAATTACAATCCATACCAAGAAACAGGAGCATATGGCCCATTCAAAGTAAAAAGATTAGCCTCTAGATGACATAAAGTTGTTGAGACAAATAGTGATAAATTTTCAAACAAATCTCTTTAATAAATTAAATGAGAAGGCTGAAGAGCTTAAGGATATTAAGAAGACACTGGGTAAGCACAAAGAAGAATTTGAAAGCCTATGACAAAAAGTAGCAGATCTTATGTGAATGAAAGGTACAATGAATGAAATTAAAAATACAATTGACAAATTTTAAAAGGCAGAAGAAAGGATCAGTGAGCCTAGGAAAGTGAACATACAGAAGAATAAATGAAGAAAAGAATGGATAAAATTGAACAGTTTCTCAGGGAACTATACAATGGCAAGAGACATGCAAACATACATGGTACTGAAGTTCCAGAAGCAGAAGTGAAGGGAAAGGTGCAGAAGGAATATTTGCAGAAAGAATGGTAGAAAATTTCCTAACCATGGTAAAGGACATAGATATCCATGTCCAGGGAGCACAACATTCTCCCATCTGAATAAATCTAAATAGTTCAACACTAAGACACATATAAATTAAAAGTACAAATGCCAGACACAAAGAGAGAATTCTGAGAGCAGCAAGAGAAAAGTGATCATAACATGTAAGGGATACCCAATAAGACTAAGTGCCAATTTCTCATCAAGTCAGTGGTAAGATATAATTTAGATACTGCAAGAGAAAAACTGCCATTCAAAAATCTTATATTCAGCAAAATACAAGATTCTAATATCTTTTATATCCTCTTTCAAAAATGAGCGTGGCTTTAGGTATTCACAGATTAACAGAAAATGAGAGAGTTGGTAACCAGGAGATTGGCTATGCAGGAAGTACCAAAGAAAGTGCTACAGCCTGAAAAGAAAAGACAGGAGAGAGAGACTTGCAAGAGTGTCTAGAAATGAAGATTATATCAGTAACAGAAACTAAAAGTGTAAAAAGAGTGATGAAAAAAATGTGACAGCTAAAACCCAAAGGTTAAAATGTGGGAAATAAGAACTACCTTTTGAAAAAACATATTGAATGCTGAAGGATTAAGCTCCTCAATCAAAACACAGAGAGTGGCAGAATGGACAAGGAAATATGAGCTATCTGTATGCTGTCTACAAGAGATTCACCTTAGACCCAAGGATACCAATATATTGAAAGCTAAAAGGGCTGTATGTACTTCCAGGAAGATGGCATTGAGGTAGATAGCAAGGACAGTGGAGAAAGGGCAAAAACCTACCCGAGGGAGCTGCTTGGGGATCTATAGAACAAAAACAGTTTATGCATCATCCAGAAGGTAGCAAGACACATAATTAAGCCAAAGTAAAACTATGAGTTACTCACCCCCTGGGGCTGGAAATGGCACATATGCAGCATCCTCAAGGTGAAAAGCCCTGGTAAACCACTGGCTCACTCTGGCCAAGTAAGTGGGAGGTTGAGAGGTCTGGCAGAGGGTGGATAGTGGTTTCTTTTCAGTGTATTTGGTCATCTGAGGCCTCTTTGAATCTCAAAAAGACCCTAACCAACACTGAGGTGTCCCCAGCATTTCAGGTTATCAGGCATGCACTGGTACCTTATGACAGGGCAGGTATTTACAGATTTTATTCTTGTTTTAGGGCCCTTATATCTTCTATTTTCTGTACGTTCCTTTTTTCCCTTTATTTTACTTGCTAAAACTGCATATATCACCTATGGAGGGCAGGCTGCAGGGTGATTGATTGATGAGTACTGGAGCTTGAGGTGCACCTTAGGTGCCTAAGATCAGAAGTTGTTTTTCCTGAGTTTTTTTGGTGTGTGTGTGTGCAGTTGCTGTTTTGTTTCTTGTTTCTTGTCTTTTCCCTTTGTTTCCTTTTTCTCTTTTATGTAATTTTTCAACCTACTTAATTTCTTCTTGCATTCATTTTTCTATCTTCTCTCTTCAGTTGCTTTTCTTTCATTCCACCCCTTATTGTTTGGACTTAATTTTTTAAATTTATTTTTCTTTTCCTCCCTCTCTCTCTTGTTTTTCCTCTCTTCTTATCTTTCCAATCATTTAATTCATTATATTTTTTTCTCCATCTTGTTTCTTGTTTCATTTTTCCTATTCCATGTTTTATATTCTTATTCCTTTGTTTTTTTGTGTGTGTGACTATTTACTCCTTTCACTTATTTATTTTCCTTGCTCTTGTATATTCTCTATTCTACCTTTTAAATTATTATTACTATTAATCTTTTTCTCTTCTTATATCTTTCGTTTTCTCTGGTCCTAAATTTTTTCATGTCACCAGAGACAACTAAAAGGATAGTATAAAAGGAACCAAGGGTTCAAAATGAACCTTACCTGAGACACACACAAACCATCAAAGTAAAACTGTACAGAGAAAAGAGAAGCTAACGAAGCTAATGAACCCATCAAAATTAACAGATGCCTAGACACCAACAAAAAATTAAAAGCCATACTAAGAAACAGTAAGATATGGCCCAGTCTAATGAAAAGACAAAAAAACACAAAGAGATGGAGATTGTGAACAACTATTCAGGGATACCCAAACAAATATCATGATTCACCTTAAAGAAGTGAAGGAAGAAATAAAGAATGTGAAGAAGACACTGGGGGACCATACTGAAGAAATTTTCAACACACAAAAGAAAAATAACAGATCTGATGGTGATGGATGGCACAATGCAAGAAATCAAAAATATACTGGAAGCACATAACAGCAGATTTGAACAGGCAAAGGAAAGAGTCAGTGATGTCAAGGACAGTACCTCTGAAATCAGACAGATAATATAATTGATAGATCAAAGGAAAAAATCCAGCAGGGACTCAAGGATTTGAATGACAACATTCAATGCACAAACATATGCATTACAAACATGCCAGAGATAGAAGAGAAGGGAAAGGGGACAAAGGGAGTGTTGGAGGATATAATGGCTGAAATTATCCCAAATCTTTTGAGGGACATGGATGTACATTTTCAGGAAAGAAAGCACACCCCAAACAATATAAATCCCAAGAGGCATACACAAAGACATATACTTTTAAATTTGTCCAATAGAATTTGAATGGAAGAATAGAAGGAGAAGACTGCCCATTTGCAGAGAAGATTCATAAGTAAAGCACTCCACCCTCCAGAAGCCAGTGCCCATCCTCCACTGGTGGCACAAGCCACCTTGGGAGCTATTATGCAGCTGGAATTGGAAGCTCCACTTCCACAAAGCAGGAGAGGAAGACATGTTTAGCCACTGATTTCAGCTACTGATTAGTAAATTCGGCTGGCTAAAGTATAACCCTAAGAACAACTAAAGTTTGATCCTGTCCAAATCCAAATGAGGCCGGTAGTTGCTATTATGAATACACCCCAAGCATGAGGGGAATCTGGGCTGATTGAAAATCACAGTGATGGTAGAGACTGTTTTCTTTCACCTAGATTGGCCAGCAGCCCTTTTCTAGGTTTCACTTTCACCTCTAGCAGGGAGGAAGCTGGCGGGCCCTGCACCAGCCTCTCCAGGTGACTGCAGTTGCATTCAGCTGGCACAGACTGCATATTCAGAAGCTTACTGGGTCAACTGTGAACATTTTGGAGCCACACGCCATAGATTGCTGCACCCTGCAACTCCATCCCCACCCCAGGCAGGGGAGAAAGCTGTGTGAATCTTCATCAGTCTCTTTGGGCATCTACAGTCTAGGCCTGCACAACTTGGATTATTACACAGAATTGTGGCTCTGTCCTGACCCCTGGCTAAGAAGAGAGTTGGGAGAAGCTCTATTGGTCCCTGGAGCAATGAGGGCAGCTTGAGCCTCCACAGGTTACAGGACCTATTACATCCTTATCTCCTACTACACAAAAAGCAGGGAAGAAAGGGCAAGAAAGCCCTACACTAAAGAGAGAAACTACACCTAAAATAAATACTCTAGTAAGGCAGTTTCCAAGACACCAACCAAAAATTACAATCCACACTAAGAGACAGAAATACATGACCCAGTTAGAGGAACAATGTAAACCTCCAGATAACATAAAGGATGTGAGTCTACTAATCATAGATGTTCAAACAAATCTCCTTAATAAATTCAATGAGATGGCTAGAAAGATTAAGGATATTAAGAAGATATTGGATGAAAACAAAGAAGAATTTGAAAGGATACAAAGAAAAATAGCAGATCTTATGGTAATGAAAGGTGCAGTAAATAAAAGTAAAAATACACTGGAATCATATAACAGGGGATTTGAGGAGGCAGTAAAAAAGATTGATGAGCTTGAAGAAATTGCCTCTGAAAGAGAACAAACAAAAGAATAGATGAAGAAAAGAAAGGGAAAAAAATTTGAACTGGGTGTCAGGGTACTAAATGACAGCAAGACACATGCTAGCATAGCAGTCATGGGTGTCACAGAAGGAAAGAGAGGGGAAAATAGGCAGAAGGAATATTTGAAGAAATAATGGTAGAAAATTTCCCAACCCTATTGAAGGACATAGATATCCATGTGCAAGGAGTACAATGTACTCCCATCTCAATAAATTTGAATAGAACAACTCTGAGACACACGCTAATTAGAATGTCAAATGCTAAAGAAAAAGAATTTTAAAAGCAGCAAGTGAAAAGCAATGCAAAAACATATAAGGAATATCCAATAAGATTAATTGCTGATTTCCCATCAGAAACCATGGAGGCAAAACAACAGTGGTATTATATAATTAACATATTGCAAGAGAAAACCTTCAGTTACAGGCAAAGAACAAGCTTAGGCACAAAAATATGGAAGTTAAACAACACACTCTTAGACAAACAGTAAGTCAAGGAACAAATTTCAAAAGAAATCAGTAATTACCTTGAAACTTCTGAAAATGACAACACAATGTATCAAAACTTATGGGATGGAGCAAAAGCTGTCCTGAGAAGGAAATTCATAGCCATAAATGCCTATATTAAAAAAGAAGAAAGAGCTAAAGTCAAAGACCTGCTTGCACACCTAGAGTAATTAGAAAAAGAACAACAAGTTACCCAAAAGGAAGAAGAAAAATGGAAATAGCAAAGGTTAGAAGAGAGCTAAATGAAATTGAAAATAAGAAAGCACTAGAAAAAATAAACAAAACCAAAAGCTGGTTCTTCAACAGATTAATAAACTTGACAAACCCTTAGCTGGACAAACAAAGAAATAAAGAGATGTGATGCAAATACATAAAATAAGAAATGAAGAAGGGGATATCACCACTGACCACACAAAATAGAGAGAATTATAAGAGGACATTTTGAAAAAATTTATGCCAACAAGATGGGTAATTTAGAGGAAATGGACAAATTCATAGAAACATGAAAGCAACCTACACTGAGGAAAGAAGAAATTGATGAACTTAGCAGATGAATCACAAGTAACAAGATAGAATTAATCATCAAAAACCTCCCAACTAAGAAGAGGCCACTACCAGATGACTTTACAGGTGAATTCTACCAACATTCCAGAAAGAACTAACATCAGTCCTGATTAACCTCTTCTGAAAAATAGAAGTGAGTTAGTGCCTAACTCATTCTGTGATTTCAGATCACCCTAATACCAAAGCCAAACAAAGATGCCACAAGAAAGGAAAACTATAGACCAATCTTTCTAATGAACTTAGATGCTAAAATCCTCAAAAAATCTTGCCAATCATATTTAATAACACATCAAATGAATTATACACAATGACCAAGTGTGTTTTATCCCTGATATGCAAGGAGGGTTCAACATAAAATCAATCAATGTAATACACCACATAAACAGACCAAAAGAAAAAAATCACATGATCATCTCCATAGATGCAGAAAAAGCATTACACAAAATACATCACCCTTTCCTGATAAAAAACTCTTTAAAAGCTAGGAAAAGAAGGAAACTTCCTCAACATGATAAAGGG
>JAQZBX010046919.1:0-20625 GCA_029593785.1 Cabassous unicinctus | reverse complement strand
CTAAACTTTTCATTTTGTATATTCTAACAAGTTTAATAAAACTCACAAAGGATTTTGTTGGCAAATAAAGGCCCACATCAAAAATTTTATCAAAACAAATTTTTGCTTTACATATCTAACACTAAGATATATTTTCTTGGCCTTGTAAAGCATATTTGATTGCATATAAGTTTTGCTTTGGGTGGGATATTGAAAACATAGTTCTGCTATAAATTAGAAGACTAGAAACAAAAGTGAAAGTGACTAGTCTTAACTTTCAAAAAGTCAAGTGCAAAGATAGATAGTGCAAATAATTAAAACTAGAAATTTTATAGGCAACTTTACAGTCTTTTCTGCTTTTGCATTTTTACATATTGACAACTTTATAAATCCTAACAACTGTATGCAGCATGGAAATGGGCTATCATTTATCTCCATTGACTAGATTCAAGGAAGCCTTTCAAAGACTTGTCTCAGTCATTTAAATCACTGGTTCTTGACAGGAGTTTGGGAATTCACTTCTTTTTAAAGGATTCCTAAGGGAGGGCCTATTTTAAGAAGGCCCTGCACTGACTTAAACAAGGTATAGTATGTAACTATCATAATTTAAAATCTGACAAAAAAAGCTACCATAAAAATTAAAAGCTATCACAAAAAGTCTATTGTTAATGAACTTGACATTTGTTTAAAAAAAAAAACCTTCCAAAATCAGAACCTCTTTTTTGGCTATCTTTATAGAGATTTTATTATTAAAGTATAGAGATTTTGGGTAAAGTGAAACTTGAAAGCAAACTGTCAAAAATCACTGGGAATAAATCTATACTAAACTAGACAACAAAGAGTTAATCCAATATTGAATTATGTAGCTTTAAAAACAAATATTATAGAAATTCTTTATTTTAAAGAATTAAAAAATGCTACTGAGAGCAGAAAACTAAACAGTATCAGTTCATCCTGATAAGGGCCTAAGAACCTCCAAAATGTACCAAACTATATTATTAATATCCGTTACCATTGAACTCTTGGGAATTCTACACTTTTAAAGTAACAGAAAAAGCAGGAAAACAAACAGAAACATGAGTTTTTGGGGTATGTTGTCTAATTTCATAAATACAGAATTATTGAGAGCCCCATAAGATCCAATGTTAAATGGAAGCTAGGACTGCAAACGTAAAAAGAAATAGCAGGGAAGCAGGTGTAGCTCAGTGGTTGAGTGCTTGCTTCCCCTAAAAAAAAAAAGAAAAGAAAAGAAAAGATACTTAAAATTGCAATTTAATGCTTTTACCTGGTTTATCATCTTGTTCTAAGAAATTTACGTGGACCAAAGGCTCAAGAGTCTACAAAGGCAAGGCATAAGGATCTTTGGGGACTGCAAAATCAAGTAATTTAATCTAAGGACCATTTGAAAAGTAAAGGTAAACTACATTGTAATATGAGCCCAAGAAGATATTCTGTATGATAAATATTTTTGATAGTTTAAAACTGATAAGTGTGAAAAAGTTTGAAACGTTGTCTTCTTTTTTTCTCAAAATAAGTCCAAGAGCCAATATGCCTTGACCAGAAAAGTTGCCATTCTACAACTGTGCTACTAATTTGTCACAGAAAATCAAACAGCCTACACATGAAAACAGATTTGTATAATGCATTATCATCATCATAACATCTAGCTAGCAACCAGCTAGATGTTATGGCTTCTCATAACCAAGGAGGAATCCATTTGCTCTGGCATTACTGAAACTTTCTTAGTGAAAATCAACTTCATTGTCCTTAGGGAATAACTCTCATTCAAACTCCACCTTAGTACCTTTTTCTACCTCCAATAAAAACTACACCCACCCTCCAAACTATTCCCTTATATACCTCTCACACTCCCATTCACAAACACATTAAACAGCTTTCCCTTCCTTGCTCTTAGTTTCCAAACCATAAGTTTCAGCTCCCAGTAACTTATCTAAAATACAAATACTTCTCACTCTCTTCAATTCACGAATTTCTTAAAAAACATTAATTTCACTGCCCTTCAAACTGCCAATTTTAGACTATGGGGAAAACAGCAGTCCAAAAAAACTACCCAATTACCTCACAATATAGAAATCTTTTTGGATCATTAGTTAGCTATCCTCTAAGATAGGAGTCTGCTATTTCTTTACTTCTCTCTGAAGGGTATAAGCTTGAGTGCCATTGGGAGGCCTATGGCAAGAAGACTAAAGAAGACAAGGAGAGATAAACAAGGTAAAAGGAGGATAAGGAGAGAGAAAATGCCAGGTATATATGGTAGGGAAGTAACTCAAGTGCCACCAACAAATGCCTGCACTGGGAATTGCCAATCCATTTAGGTTGACTGGGAGTTTGACTCAATCCCAAAATGGGTCTAATAATTAATCAGCTGATGGCAATCACTATTTGAACTAGTCAAGGTGAAGGGGTAAAGAGGCCATCCTATAGGTCTAACTGCCGCTTTATAATAAGGACATCTTTTCTTAAAATCCTCCTAGGGTCCTTCTATGCTAATTCAGCTTAGACCAAAACACATGGTAACAAGCATATTTCCATGTTTTTCACAATTCTAGAATGTAATGGCTTGGTCCTTGAACTTGGAGGCCTCTTGAATTATTAAAGTGGACTCTAAATCAAGAAAATTGAATTGAAATCTTTAGCTTGAATTTTTCCCATGAAATGCTACAAAAATTTAATTAGCAAGGAAATTACAAATCATAAAAAATATGTTTTCATGGAAACCACCACAAAAATCTTGCATTTCCGAAACGGGTATAACTATTTCTGGTCTTTAATAAGCAACTCTATTTTACATAGAGGATCACCACCATGCTTCTACCTATTAACAAAACAATTTTTCACAAAAGCAAAGCAAATCAGGAAAAAAAGAGAAAAATAATAAATACTGAACAGAAAATATGGGGACAAAATTAAAACAATGAGTAGCTATGAAATTTCTATTAAGAAAAATACTTTTAACAAGTGACCTTTGCCATACTCAACTTTCCTAAAGACATAAACTGCCTAGACTATTCAACACTAAAACTTGGTATACAGTTTAGGAGACAAAAGATGACAAACTGTTGGCTTGGAACTAATCATATATTTCATTTTTCACCCGGTTGTTCTTGTATTATGAAATTCTACCTCACTCATGCTAATGCTAGTTTAGATGATCTTCATTTAACCCGTAATTAAGAAATTTCTGTTCAAAAAGAACCTACCAAGGGGCCTAGGCCTTAAATGTAGGCCTTGTTTTAAGCTCACACAAGTCCTCAACTATCAAAATCAGATTATCTTAAAAATATATTGCAAATTCTGCAAAGACGACACTATATAATTAATGCTGCTGGGTGAAATCAGTAATTTTAATAGCAAGGTCACTTTAGTTTTATAATGTACTTCATTATATAAATGGTCTAAATTCAGCCATCATGCAATGAAGACAACAAATATGTTTAACATATGACTTAAAAATTGATAAACTTTAACAGGCAATTTTGTAGGAATAACTTTGTTGAATATATCTGCTTAAGCAATTCCAGTAAATTTTATTTATTCCACTTTCATGGAGAAGTATATATATTTACAAATTAAAATATTTAAATTTTGGGATAATCAATTTTAAATGTTATACTCAGAGTTATCACAAACTGTCCCAAATCTAACTTGCTAAAGATCCCCTTGTTTAAGCATTCTTTACATAGAAAGCAGGATTTCATTCTGATAGTCAAGACTTTGAAAAAGGAAAAGAGCAATTAGATTTGGTATCTTACTTTTTATGGAGAAAAATTCTTAAAAGTATGTCCACATATAAAAGAAAATGAATTGTGACGCTATGAGAGCGACTAGAGCAACGATTTCAGAAAGCCTCGTTCTAAAATCGTCTGGAAGTGTGTGTGTGTGTGTGTGTGTGTGTGTGTAACTAGCATGAAAAAATGAGCAGGAATGTTGTAGAAGAAAGGGTGAACCACATGTGGAAGATAAAAATAATCATGCCCATGGTGGGGTCACCATGGCTGGCAGAAAACCCAAAATGTCCTAAAAGAAAAATGTGTTAGCTTAGAAAATTTCAACAGTGCCAAAACACAAAATGTTAATGCACAGAAACAAAAATGAATGAGAACTGCCACAAACATCAAGTTCCATAAGAAAACAGGAAGAAAAAATTGACAGATGCCATCTTTTTTAATCTACCAAATCTTAATTGACTTAAAGGTGACATAAAATGCTTGGCCAAGGTACCCACCCAGATTCTCATTATCAACATACTTATTTTTTCCCCTCCCTTCCACCCAAATTTAGTTCAGTTTTCCTGCAGAAAAAAGTACAGAATCCCCATATTAGTAAGAATAAGAAATGAAAACAGTGAGTACAACTGATATAGATCCATTGACTTTTATTACAAATGTACTTGATCACTTGGCTTCAAAAAGTTTAAAATCAATACCCTATTTTCTGTATGCCAGTACAAAGCAAACTGTTTTACAAATTAAATACCTAAAAATTTGACAAAAATATTAAAATTTGATGAAAAACAATTATAAAAATCCTTAATCTCTCTTCAAAAAAGGAGGCAGTCTTCCCAGTCCTATTATACAATATTAATAATATTCACCATTTTTAGAATAGGTAGCTAAATTATATTTTTCTGTTAGCATACAAAACTCTTAGACTAATATATTTTATTTGTATATGCTCCAGTTAAGTTTGTGAATGCCATCTGATTGCAATATAATCAACTATCTTTAATTGAATCCTAATTTACATTTATTTAATAATTTGCATAGTTTGAAAGGGATAAAGGTTATTCTATGACTAATTATCATAGGCTATTACAGTGCTATTTTTCAAGGCAATAAGTATTTGCTCCCAAATGAAATTATCTTCTTTAGGCAGGGGCTAAAATTACTAGCAGCTTTCTCCATTACCTGAAAAATCAAATTGGAATAGTTATCCATCACTAGATATGAAGACTTAAAAAAACATACATATTTTCCACTTGGAATCAAATTTCAACCCCTGCATGGGACAACTAAAAAGTGACACTTTCAAGGTTTTTTGTTTCCCTGTTGGTTTTGGTTTCTATTTTCCATGGCTCTTGAGAAGCTGGAAAAGTTTGTCTTTCCTGACTAGCATTGTCTTTTTTTTCCATTTGGCAAATATTCATCTACCTCCAATCTGTATATAGTGGAGGAAAAGCCGACATGGGTTTTCTTATGAACTTCCTTTGTTGTCAAAGGCATGTGTAATGATTTCTACAGTTCTAGTTAGTTAACTTTAGCTCCCTCTGTGGCTGGATGACTGCTGCTTCTAATATCAGCATGATAAATAGGAGGCACAAATAAAAAGTAGCTTAAAAAAAAGATTTGGTGATTTAAAAAAAAACAAACAACAGCAAACACACACACATATGGGCATTTCAAATCTGGTGGCTGATCTCTGGATTAAATTACTTGACAGTGTCTCTCATTTTAATGAATGTCAATATTGCAATGCATTTCAAGTTTTCTTTTATACTTAGGCAAATAATATAGTATAACCAAGCTCTTGGACCTTAATTTTAAGACAAAGCAGATCAATAAAAATAAGGCATACTTGTCAAAAGAATTAAGTTTTGTTTGCTTGTTTTTGGCACATTTGATCATACTGTCTTCTATGAATAACACATATGGTCAAATATACCATTTCCTTTTTTGTTTCAGCACAAACAGTGTTTACCAACTAGTAAAATTAAAACAAGGAAAAATTCCAACATAAAACACTGAGATATAGAACCCTGGTAAAGTACCGAGCACCTGGGGAGAAGGGTAGGAAAAGGATGAAACAAGAGAGAAGAGAAGGGAAGGTTGGGAGGTGCTTGGGGAGGTAAAGTGAGATGCAAAAAAAGAGCATCATTACAGTCACTTCGTCTTTTCTATGATCGCCTCTTAAGTCTTAAAAGATCTGCATGTGGATTTCTTATTATATCCACTGGCCACAAATCAGACATTGGTTTCAAAATCTTAGTAAGATTGTGTTCAACTGTTATAGTGTAAATACAATTGCACAATACATGTGCTTCTTGATCCGGAAGGTGCCAAGCAGAATCTGAAGTCTATAGGTAAGAAAGGCTTTACTTTAGGTAACTGACCCTAAAGAAAACCTCATGAAAGAACTCACATCTCAAAAGAAAGGACACTTTGCCTAAGTTTGCTGTGTTTTTGTTGACTTGCACTACTTATTGCTGGCTACTATGAAACACTGATCTAGGAGTACTCCAACAACTGTAGTACAAGGTTTAACTTTAAGAAGCTATAGTAAACAAGAGACAAAATCAAAGCAATTCTCTTTCCTAACTAGTAAGAGCACAGAGAATGCAGTCTTTTCCATATCACAGTTAAAGTACAGTGAACAAAACAGCTCAACAAACCTTAAGACAAAAAAGTGCAGGTTATTAATGTTTACATGCAATTGATAAGCATTCCAAATGTCACATTATGCACTGTAAAAGCTCTACTATATGGAAATAAGAAAATGCACCTTGGGGGAAAGGGAAAAGCAATTTAATCATTTCCAGTGATTTTGTAAGTAAAGAAACTCCTAACTATTGTACGGTCACCTCATATTTAACATTGTATGAATATTAAAAGCAAACAATTTAATGGGAAAATGCACAGTACAATGGAAATAGCTTGTTATTCAACACATACAGTAGATCTCAAAAAACAAAGACAACACACTCAATCAGGGAGCTTAAAAATATCAAATCAAAACCCAAAGAACCAGCAGAAAAAAAAATCCTTCAAAAAGACAACTGCTTTACCTTCCTAGGCCAATGCTTTACAATGTGAGAAGCACTGATAACCTTCCAGTTCCTACAGGTGGTGTCTTCTACATACAGCAGAGTTAGATCTACATGGCTGGATATGCCAAGAAATAATTCCACTCCCAGAACTTTCTGTCAGACAAGATCCTTTTTTTTTTTTTTTTTTAAACCAAAATACTTTCTACAGAATTTCAAACCAAAATGTACTGTTTAAGGCATCTGTTTATAACATTTTTCTCTTCACTCAAAGATGATAGTCATGCAGCAGTTTAATGATAAAAATATATTAATATTTTACTATACAGCAGCAAGTTAGTTGTCAATTAAAAAGCACACAAACATCCTTAAATGAAAACTTGTAAAAGACTATCGTTACAAACAATTTCAGTTTGGAGGACACCAGCTTGGTAAAGTGCTCTCCCTAAGCTTTGCATTTTCATACCCTATACCTTGAATATAAAGAGTTATAGAACATACTTTTGACAGAAGGCTTGTACACTTGGGGAACACAAATACACTTAGCATATAATGTAGCCAGTAATAACTAGCACCACAGCTACACGGAAATCCTTAACATATACCAACTTGGCTTTCACTCTTAAATGAAACTCAGAATCCATGGCTCAGTAGGATAACTCTATAATTGTGTTGCTCTGCTTCTTAACAGGTCTACATAAGTTAATAGCACTGGCAAAATCAAAGGATAGCTTCAGACCTCTTACAAGTTTAGGAGACAGTGCTAGTGACCACAAATAGACTCACTACCTGATGTCCAAGTACAAGTTCACTGGAAATTGCTGCACGTTAGTTAAGTTTTTAAAATCTTTCTACACATAATAAAAAAAATATATTATGAACGATACAAGTACATCTCATATACATAATAATGACAAAACGCCTACTCAGTCAAAGCAAACAGATGCAGAAAAATATTACGGGAGAGTTCCTTTTTCTTTCTTTCTCTTTTTTCCTTTTACTATTTGAATAACTTTGGTTCAAACCGTAAAAATCACAACTTAGCAAATTTCATTTAAATGCCTTTTTTAATAATTTCTTCATGTTCACAGAAGTTTCACTGACCATTTTTATATGTTTAAGGTCCAGATGCAATGCATATTGTATAAAAGAGAGCACTTATTGTTTACCTTGCATGAATTAAACCTACGTACCTTTAACTCTACAAACTTCTGCATAACATTTAGACAAAGCTCAGACACACAGCATGCCTAGCCCTCATATATATACACATCTCTAATCACAGGTATATAGGGTGTCAAATATACTATAATAACCTCCATGTAAGGTTTGAAATTTGGTAACAAAATGAGAAAAACTAAAAATATTATTTTACGTGTTCTAAAATATCTCTTTTTTTTTGTGCTAAAGTCAAATGTTAGCTCAACATGAAAAGGACTTTTATATAATTCAGCAATATTATAATCTTGACCATTTTGCAAACACTTTTAATAATAATAGCTTAAACGTGTACAAAAGTTCTTGGTTAATTAGGGAAATAAACACTCAGTTCTTTATATTTTTTAATCAAGTAGGAAACACAGTTCATATAATGTTATTACTTTTTGTATTTTTTTTTTTTGTTTTTTGTTTTTAGCAGCTGCTTACTGTTTTATATGGTGGATAAAGTGGACAACATCCAGCGATGGGTGGCAAGTCAAGAAGAGAAACTGTCAGTTGGTGGAGGTTCTGTGGGTGGTGCTCCCTTGGAGTTAACAGTTATTTCTTTTTATTTTTATTTTTTACTTATTTTTTTTACTTATTTTCTTTTTTTACAGTATATTTTCTGTGTGTGTGTGTGTGTGGCTGTGTGTGTGTGTAGATGCATGTGTGTGTGTGTTTTCCATTCAGTTTGATCAATCTTCTTCCCCTTCTTCCTCACCCTGCAGTAGCAGGGTGGCAGCGGCGGTCTCCTCCTGCTGCTGCTGCTGCTGCTGGTGGAGCTGCTCACAGGCAGCCCGCTTCTCCCTCTGCTTCTCTTGAATCTTCTTCATCTCCTCCGAGTACTTGCAGAAGGTGTGTCCGAACTTGGCCCACACCTTATAGGGCACGGTGATGGAGTTGCGATAGGTGGGCTTTACCTCGCTCACTCGCATGAACACGCCGTACTTGTTGGAGCCCACATCGAAGAAGAAGCGCTTGTTGTCCACAGTCAAGGAGGTGCCCTCGGGCAGCTCAGCCGGCTCCTCCTCCACTCCGTAGTCGTCGATGAGCTTGGCCAGAGCATCGCGGAACTCGATGAGCCCCTGCGCGGGCAGCGCAATGGTCTGGCCCTGCGTGGAGCCCAGGCCGGGCCCCCGGTTGACCGTCTGGCGGATGCGCAGGAAGCGGCCTCGCTGGTTCTCCTTGAGATCCATGTAGTACTTGCGGTTCTCTCGCACCAGGAACTCACTCTTGAGCGCCCGGCGCGGCTCGTCCTGCGCCTGGGCCAGGTCGGGCGGCTGGCTGGGCCCCAGCTGCGCGTAGTGCTCGATGAAGTCGCCCAGGTAGTCGCGGAACTCCACGGCCACTGACATGGAGAGAGTGAGGCGGCTCTTGTTGCCGCCCGCGCCCACCTCAGCGATCTTCAGGAAGCGGCCCTTGGCATTCTGCTTCACGTCCAGGTAGAAGCGCTTGTTCTGGATGTCCACCCGCTTGGAGGCCAGCTCCTGCGTCTCATGCTGCAGCCCCCCCGGGGCCCCGCCGCCGCCGCCGCCACTGCCGCCGCCGCCCCCGCCGCCGCCACCGCCCCCGCCGGAGCCCGAGCCCGGGTGCCCCAGGGAGCCGCCCGAGCCCAGCGCCGCACCACCCTGCTCGCTGCCGCTGTCTCGGTCCGCCATGATGCTGCGCTCCGCCGCCGCGCCGCCGCCAGCCGCTCCGCCCGCCGCCGCCTCAGTCGCCTCAGCCGCCGCTGCTTTCCCTCCCCGGCTCCGCCTGCTGCCGCCGCAACCCCCACAGCCAGTCAGCCACTCTCGCGAGATCTGCGGGAGAGACGAGACAGACGAGACCCGGTAACAGTGCACTGACTCCCCAGTACAGTAGCAGGGTGCCCTACTGTACGCGCCCACCCGCCTGCCCGCACGTGACCCGCGCCCCCTCCCCATTGCCAGCCCGGTCCGCCTGCCCGCAGGCGCCCACCCGCCGGCCTTCTCCCCACACCCCTGGCTTGGGGTGGGGGTGGGGGGCAAGAGGGGGACGCGCCGCGTCGCAGCAGCTGCCGTCGCCGCCACCACTGTAGCTGTCGCTGTTGGCCAGACCTTGGGCAGCCTTGGCCCGGGGAGTTGGGGAACTAGGGGTGGTAAGGGGACTGCCATACTAAGAACGGGGAGAGGGCCCGAGCTCCGCTTTCCAGTGACCCCAAAGAGAGGATGTGTGGGGAGGGGCCTGCGTAGCGCAGGACCCGCTGCATAGAGGGGACACCAAGTCACGGCTACCCTCTCCCCTGCGAGCCCCAGGCAGACCCAAACCCAGACGGGCCCGGTCGCCGCCCGGCTGGGCTGTCTCCTACCGCAGAGCCCTGGCCGCAGAGGCAGGCGAGAAAAAGGAGAGGCGGTGCGAAGGTAACCCTCAGCTGCAGAGGGGGCTGCCGAAGATGAGGACGGGGCGCTGGGAGGCAGCGGCACGGAGCAGCAGACACCTAGTCCGTCTCTCCCGCCGCTCCCCCTCCCCGCGCCCGGCAGCGGCTCTGGCCTCAGATGATCCCGCTCCCCCCTCCCCCCAACCGCAGCCCCGCACAGCCCGGCGGGCGGGCAGGCGGACGCACTCACCGGCGGGGGGGAGCCAAGGGGAGGATGGCGGCCGCACCAGGGCCGGGGTGCCCGCATTGCCTCTCCCCGTCGGCTCTGCCCTTCCTCCAAACAACAATCAAAAAGAAGCCCCACACTCACCCCAAAACCCGCAATCAGCCCCCTGTTGGACCACGACTGCCCTCCTGCTTCCCCCTCCTCCCTCTGAGATTTGGGGAAAGGGGGCACCCTGCTCAGGGCTGAGCCCAGCCTGGGTTGCCGGCCAACTCTGCGGACGAACCAGGCCCGGCTGAGTCTTTAGCCCCTAGCCCACTCTTCTTCCTCTCTGGAAGGACCCAGAATGGGGGAGAAAACCAAGTAAGCTTTAGGAAATTCACGAGCTAAAAATGTCAGGAATTTCCTTACGGTTCCTTCGCAGTTCCTTACGGGATTCATTACAGCAGGTTCGTTCGCCCCTTTTGCCTTTCCACCCAGTAATTTAGATGTGTCAAGGTGAGCCCCCACCCCCAAAAGTAAAATATTAAATAATCGCTAGTTTTAAGGCAGACAGCGAGGTTACCGACCATTAATTAACCAATGAGTTTTTGGACAGTGACAATGAAAGGGGGCTTTTCTGGGCTCAGAATGGGGCTCAGGCGTAAAAGAGGACTCAGAAATAATTGAGTCTAATGTGTAATCTTAGGCCTACTTTCCTTCTCCCAGATAGAGAGCAAATCCTCATACTCCCTCAATGCAGAGTGCTATCCTGGCATCTGTGGAAAAGCTAAGGCCTATCTCCAGGGTACCCCCTACTAATGCCCTTACACTATCCCCATCACCTTCCACAGGTGCTCAGAGGATACAGCCCTCACAGCTTTATCCACTGTGAGATATTGCTGTCTGCATCCTGAGGATATGCCTATCCCAATTATGGGTTCCATTCTCATTGAACAACCACTCTACCCCTACCCTCCACCTCAAAGTAAATAGTCCTGTCTCCCCTACTTTTAGCCCCAGAGAGGGTTAAGTACCTTCAATGTATGCTTGCCCAGCTTCTTGGAAAAGAGAGGACTAATAACCAAGAAACACGGGGCAGTCCAGTGCATAAGTCTTGTCAATGCTTGAGCCCTCAAACCGCACTAATATATCACTTCACCTCCTGGGCAAACCTGCCTGCTGAGTATTCACAGCTTCTTTTTTTCTTAGCAAAGGCCCCATTTCCCAGCATTAGCTACTTCAGCTCTGGGCAAGACAAAACAAATGGGATAAGCCTGTGAACCAGTCCCAGAGCCACCCACCCATGTCCAGTGGTCCCTGAAGTGGATCCCTGAAGGGGAGGTCCACTCTGAAAGGTAGAAACCCAGGCTTTAGGTCCCATAAAGAACTTCCCTATTAGTTTTAGTACAACATAGGACTTTTTCCGTGCTGATTTCTCACTACTCCCTCCCCTGCCCCAAGACTGTCGCAAAGGGAATGAACTGTTGGTGCACTTCCCTCCACTCAAAATTACATGTGTGAAGACGCGGCAGCTCCTCTGGTCTCACACAATAGCAATCAGGACCCTGGATAGACCCCGGCCCCTCCAGAGACGCAAAGGCTGAGCAGCACCGTCTCAGCACAGAATGGGGCGGGGCGATTACGCTTCTACTGGAGCGCTGAAGCTCAGATATGAAGAGGTCTGATATAAAAGGGCTGCTGCTCTTCCTTACGGGTTTACCTTGCGCCGAACCAACTCTTTGCCCCGTCATGAGAGCTCAAGGAAGCAACAAGACCAATGAGTTCGTGATGAGGGGCCCGCCTGATGGTCCCCGTGATAACTGCTTCCCACGGACAGAAGACTAAGGCTCGACACTGACCGCCTTCCTGGTCCAACCTCGAAATTTAAATTTCTTGCCCTCCATCCCAAACATTTATGTCCAGGGGTTGAGTTTGTGAGTGCCCTGATTTCCTGGAAAAGTGACTGTAATCCAGTACTGAGGTCTTAGTTCCCTAACGCAGGGCCAACAGACGAAGTTCTAGACAGAACACAAGTTAAACACCGTTTGCATGCTTAAACTGGGAGTTTCAAGCTCAAATCAGCAAACGACTGAAACCTGAATCTTTATACATAAATATGTATTTTATGCTAGTGATTATATACATATACAATTTCTACCATTATATATCAGCTTCCCGCCTACTTTCTATCTAAAAGGCAAACAAGACTAATAATGCCTTTCTAAAATGATTAAATGATAAATTGGATATTTAGCACATATTCACTACTAAAACAAGAGAGTTAATTTCAGGATAATCCCCTAAGTATGGGCTTTTGCTCAGACTAGGGGGTGAAAAGCGGCTTTCCTTAGGCTATTGTATGTACTAGCCTTAAGACAGTCTGGGAAGAATGAACATTTACTCGCAGAAAAGTCTAAACCCCCCCCCCAAAAAAAAAGTCTAAACAAAAAGCTTAGAACTTTAAATAGAATTTCAAAATTAGATTTGCTTCCTAACTTCGAAAATCCATTAGAAAATTTGTGGATTTAAAAAGACTTCTGGCCATATGTTAATTATCTAAAAAAAAAAATCAGTATAGTGTCCAGCTGTTTGAATTTGTCATTTTAAAAGAGTTGTAAAATTAAATTTATACTTTCATTAAAACATAGAAAAAAGGAAAACGAAATAATACGAATATGCAGCAAAATATCCATGTTAATGGAAACATCTTCAAAAATAAGTATTCCCCTTTTCCTTAAAGCTTGTTTATATTAATACATTTTTTAAACATTTTTAGATTTCTTGAGTTCTTTTATTAACACTACACACACATTTTGAAGCAAATAAAGACTACTTTTATTTTAATCCCATCTTCATGTCTAACAAACTCTTACCAACAAAAAATTGTATGCAAGGAAACAGACATTAGACAGAACAAGAAGGGGAAAAATGCCTCAATTTTCCTCAGCCTGAACTACAGGTGATTCGGAAACAATCTAATTCAGATTTGGTTTTTAAAAGTTAAAACATTCATAAAATAAACTTGAGAGAGAAGGTACCTACCTTTGGGTAGTAAACTCTTTTGATTACAGAGTTCCCAACAGAAACAAAATGCTAATTAATATTTCACAAAATCACAAATTTCCAAAATAAGAGAAGCAAGAACATTAGAACTTGTGCTTTCAAGTGCTACTTAGGTTAATGCCTGTCTTAAACCAGACAACTATCTTCAATACCCAAATCATTAAAATGAACAGGAATGCTGTACTCCAAGTGTTCAAAGTGGAGGAATTACCCATTTCTTCTTGTGGCTATCTACCAGAAAAATTAAGGAAACTCTAAAGTAAATAACACTGAACAACAACAACGAAGACTAATCGCAATGGCATTTCACCAATTTTTTAAAAGTATGTCCTCTTTCTATAGCTCAGCTATTCTTTAAAATTATGCCTTTACAATGCTATTTTAATGTTCAGGGTTAAAGATATGAATTAAACATTTAAAACCTGAAGAGAATAATTCATGTAATAGAATCCTCGCATTTCACAAAACGTTTTATTTTAAGCATCTGCAGAAGAGTTAAATAAATATAGAACAAATTCTAAATTCGATAAAGATTCAGAGCCCGACATTTCATGTGCCCAAAAAGTCCAAACAGAACCGATACAAATGTCAATAGCCCTCTCTTCCGGCTGATACTTCAATGATTTTACTAGTACCCAAAGGAATGAAATCAGCAACTTTCCCTACACTCTAGTCAACACTTCAATTTCCAAAGCCGCAATTCGCAAACGTCAGTTTGGGCAGGGCGCAGTGGGGGTCCTGAAGTAATCCAAAGATTCCTTTTCCTCTCGGATAGTTTACCGAAAGATGTTAAACCAAATTCAAACTATTTTAAAGCATTAGAACTTCCCTTCCAAGGACCCGGGATACAAGCATTAGGCACCGCCGCAAAAAGCTGTCCAAAAGCGCCTGGCCCCACAGAAATGTAAAATGTCCAGATCAGAACGAACTAGAACCCACAAGAGGTTCCCGCGGAGCGAGCGGAAATGAAGATGACATTTAGTCAGAGGTAGACAGCTCCGTTAGAAAGTTGCCCCAACCGGTCTCTTGGGTCTCTACCCAAGTTCAGCCTCATGGCAGATAAAATTGTGGGGTCCCTCCCCCTACAGACATCTTAGCCTGTCTACAGTGTCCACTGTAGCTCAAAAGGGAAGACCCTCCGGTTTCACATCGTTCCTTTGGCCCCCAGGAAAAGGCTTAGGAGGTTGTTGAGCTGTCGAGCACCGTGGGGCAGCAAAAATGGCCTGTTCGGGCCACCCATCCTAGGGCCTGGCTTCATCTGCGATATCAGTACCTATATATATATATATTATTATTATTTTTATTTTTACAACGCATACTGAGCGGGTGTTTGCATTTGGGGTGGAGAGGTTGAACGGAGGAGAGGAAGGGTTGGTAGTGGAGCCTGGATTATAGAACCCTTCTTCCCTCCTCCCGCCAGGGTTGCTGTGCAAGGAGTGTCCGCCAAGTCTGGCGCACTGTCCCAGGCCCCGGGGCGAAGGTGGCTGGGGGAAATGAGACTCAGAGATTGGTACGCAAACGTTACCATCGGTGGTCTCCAGCGAAAGTGAGATTGCCTTTATATATAAATATATATATTACGGTGTTATTTTGTTCTTTTTGGAGGTGGGAGAGGGCCCATTCGTGCGTGCACTGCGGGGGGTGGGGGTGGTGGTGGCTTGCTGCTCTGAGTCCCCGGGAGGGAGGATATGGAGATGTCTGCACTGGAACAATAATTATTCCTGGAGGATGAGAGGGCAATTAAAGGGGACCGGGTGGGCGGCACTTCGAGCCGTGGCAGTGGCGGCAGAAAAGGTCGCGAGGGGCTTACCCGGGCGGGCGGGCGCTGTCCTGCCGCAGGTGAGGTAGGGCGCGGGCTGGAGGGAGGGAGGGCGCGCGCGAGGAAGGCGCGAGGCAGGGGGGAGGGGAAGAGGGCGCGCGCGCGCACACCTGTCCTGGAAGGCGGCGCGAGCCCAGCTGCTCCTGACTCGGGCTCTGCTGGCTGAGGAGGGAGAGGGGCGGGCTGGCAGGCGGGGGCGGGACGCCGAGGGGAGGAGGAGGAGGCGGCTCAGATGGCTGGCTCGGCTCTCGCTCGCTCTCCCTCCCGCGGGCCAGCCCGGCTCACACCCCGCTGCTCCGGCTCACTCACAGCCCCCCTAGGCTCTCCCTCCTCCTCCTCCTCCTACCCCTGCGGGATCCGCTCGCTGCCGCCGCCGCCGTAGACGGCAAGTCGTGGCAGCCAGACGTCGACGCGTAACCCGGCGCTCCGTGCGTGACTCCGAGCGACGTCAGCGCGCGCTCCGCGCTATCCACCAGTAGTCCCCCCCGCCCTTCTCCCCGCTCCGTGGCTTGCGCCCCCGCCCTCACGTCCCTCGGTTTCAGTTGCGGCGGCGGCGACGGCGGCGGCGGCCTCAGAGCGCGCGCCTCCCGATCCCCTCCTGCGCGTGCGCGCGCTCTCCGCTGTTGGCGCGTGTACAGCCGGCGGCTCAGGCCTTGAGGGGCGTCTGAGGAGTGGGCTGCTTGTATCCTCTCGGCCCGCACTTCCTCCACTCCCTACCCCGAGTGCCCGGAAAATGACTTATCCCTCGTTAGGCTACTGAAGGCCGAGGCCAGACTCTGGCGGGGATAGAACCCTATGGGTCCTGCGCCAGCTCCAACTTAGGGCCCTCGGCGTCATTGCCCCTGCGGCTACTACCCGGTCATCCTTCCCCCGCCTCCATCTTTCAGGAGGCCTTTCATCTCCCGGGAGGGTCTCACCTTGGCCTTCAGACACCCGCTGAGAGAGACTGGAAGGGCAAGATTAGCATAAAGAAGAAAGCGGGTAGACCACTTTCGGGCCATAGTCTCAGGGATTCTTGACAGGAAACGGGGTTGCTGCCCAGCCTCCTACGCAGTGTAGGTGAAACTGGGCCCCTTTGACGTACTGTGACTAAGGACAAAACCCTGATAAATATTTACGCATCCTTAGGCCAAGAGGGAAGGAGTAACAGGACGCGTTAATTTTCATAAACTGCTAAGCAAGGGGCGAAATGCAGAACTAAAATGCTTTTTATGACTTTTTTTTTAAAAGTCTTATCAAGTTTGACGAGATATTTGGTGCACGGTGACTTTTCCTCTTGGAGCTCTCCATCCTGCAACACTGCATACATAGAAGTAACATGAATCAGTTCATTTTCTGCTGCAAAATAAATATAGAACTGCACCATCTTTATCATTTATTATTTAAATAACTTTCAGAGAAGGCAACCTGTGATTTAGGAAAACTCAGTCACTGCTGTAACTTAGAGTATATTTTATTTTGAAATGACTATGCAGTACACCACAAGATACCTAACTTTTGTTAGGCAATAGTAGACTTTTTTTTTTCAGTGTCTAATTTTTTTGCTTTATTTTCAAAGAAGCTTTCAGTTATAGAAATGTCACATAGAAAATATAGGGGATTCCCTTATACCCCAAGACCACCCCTTCTCACATTTTCCACTATTGATTACATCGTATATCAGTATGGTACATTTGTTACAATTGATGAACAAATATTGAAGCATTGCTACTAACCATGGTGAATAGTTTACATTATGGATTACATTTTGCACCATACACTTTTACACATTTTGACAAAATTTGTAATGACCTGTATCAGTCATTGCCAAGAAAATGTAAAACAATCCAACACCCTAAAAAGGCAGTATATTTCATCTGTTCTATTCTTCCCTCCCCCTCTCCTCAGAACCTATGGTAACCACTATATTTCAAATTTTGAATAATAAGGTTTCTATTTACATGTAGTAATATTGAGGTCTTGACATATTGTTCTATTATCTTTTATTAGGCACTGCCTATGTTATAAAGGTATTCTTGTCCCTCTAATTGAGAACATACCAGGAGTCCCCTAAATGAGACTTTAATATTTTCTTGCTTATTGTGTGGGTCTCCACCCACTGAGATAGCACACTATGACAATAAGAACATTTTAATATTCCACAGAGGCATGACCTTGGCGAACCCTTTGGAACATATCCCCCAGACCTAATGCTATTTACCAGTAACCCTCCCCTGCATTATTTACCAATAGAACATTCCTACCACTGTATTTAAAAAAATTTTTTTTTTATATTTTAAAAGATGCTTAGATTACATAAATGTTACAGAATAGTAGACTTTTAAACTCACTTATAGGATCTTTTTCCAAAGATCTTGCCTTTGGGCAAGTAGGTGCAAGGGGTAATTAGCCCTACTTCGTAGATGAGAAAATTGAGTTACAAAAATATAAGTTAGCTATTCAGAGTTGCAAGGAGTCACCGATAGGGAGAAAAACCTTGGTTTTTCCCCCAGATATCTTTTGGTGTCCCATCTTAGTATCATGGGCAGTGCCTAATGGCTGCGAAAAAAATAATTTTTTTTTTGAAAGGCATTCCTGGAGACGACAAATCATAGAGGACTCTTAAAAGTTCCAAGTTTGAAATACTCTGCTGTAGAAAATTACAGCTCAGAAATAAGTTATTGTGAAATAATTCAGCTTTCTTACTAACAGCCAACAACAAATGCTTATTAATCCATTAATCTGGTTAGAGGTGAGGAAAATTTTGAGACAGGATTAAAAGTGATGGGCCATTTCCTTTGAATTGCTTCTTTACTCACCTCATCTTTAGGTGGCAGCACTATTATATAAATATCCTTAAAACTACAGTCTTCTGCAACTTGAGATCCTAAAAAGTATTTTGTCCTAAATACTTCCAACTGTACTGTGGAGATTAGAAGCTAGTGAAAATTTGAAATCATAGCTGAGAATTAGAATATTTAAGAGGTTCCAGAGGAGGAAAAACAAAGGCTTTTAGAGAAATTAATAAAATACATGGAACTTTGGAGGGAAAATTATCAGAGAGCTTCAGAGAAAGCTTTTTTAAAAAATTGTATGAGGAGCAAGTAGCATCTTTACACCTGATCTCTTATTTAAGCATAGCATGAGATAACCTTCCAAGGAAAACCATAGCTTCTCAATAATGCATATTTATCAAGAGATTACAAGTTTAAAGTTGATAGTTGCATAGTTTGCAGTTCTCTAACTGCAATTTTAAAATTCAAATGCAGTTTTTCCTCATTAAACAGCATCAAGCTTATGAAGATCCCAATAGACCTAACTGTTGGCCCTTGTGCAAGAGAACTCTTCTTGGCTTCTTTTTTGCTTCCCTAAATTGTTCATGTACAAAGTAAACCACCATCACTCAAAATCAGAGAAGTAAGAAGACAAGCTGAACCAGATGTAAAATGGTAGCAAGTTATAGGTAATTTCATATCTTAATTGCTCCCACATTTTGTGAGAGTAATAAATTGTGGTATATGGGGGTTATTTGGATCAAGTGTTTTCTTAACAGAACATTGTCCTAATTAATTTTGTACATTTGCAGTGGTTTTCCCTATACCTCTTCTCCAATCAACCCAATAAAATTGAATTTACATCCATTTCAAAAGAAAGACTGCATTAACAATACAGTGTAAACATAACTACCAAGAAATATAGAGATATGACAATCAGGAGTAGGAAATCACTTTATTTCTGGGTAAAGAATGAAGTGTTACTAAAGTTTTTATTAGTGGTAGCTTCCATCTTTCTCAAGTCAAGCTTGGGGGAGGAGTCTCAAGCAAATTGATGGTACTCAAACTCCACAGTATTAGGTTAAGATTTCGAAGCTCTCTGGTGCCAGCAAATCATGCAGCCTCGGGGCGCATTGCTCCAAACTTCTGCCAATGCCATTTTGGCAGTGAAGTGTTCTGTTGAACAAAGTTTGCACGTGTTTAGGGTGTGAAGTGGTTCCTCACATTTATCTGATTTTATTGCAGTTAAGGGACTTGAAGACAAGGGTCAGAAGCATGAGACTTGTGGAGTTCATGTGTACCGTGAAACAGACTATACTAGTAACCTTGAACTTTCATTTAAATGTGTACACCTGTTGGTAAGCAGGACTCACTCTGCCACTCTTCATTCTCCTACGTATAACACCACCAAAATGTGTTTATCCAGATGAAACTTACCAGATAATAATATGCTACTTGAGAGCCAAAGGACCACTAATTGTTTAAACTTGATCTCACTTGTCAGATTATATATAACTAAAAGCATCAGTTGTCTGGCTTCATCTTTTTTTTTTTTCCCCCTGAGATTGCTCTATCGTCTGTTTGCTCATTGTCTATTTTATTTTTTAAATATCTTATTTATTTATTTCTTCCCATCCCCTTGTTGTTTGCACTTGCTGTGTCTGTTCATCTTCCTTGTTTCTTTAGGAGGCACCGGGAATGGAACCCTGGACCTCCGATGTAGGAGGGAGACACCTAATTGCTTGAGCCACCTCTGCTCCCTGCTTTGCTGTGTCACTCATGTTTTCCTTCTTGTGTCTCTTGTTGCATCATCTTGTTGCATCAGCTTGCTGTCTTCTTTAAGAGGCACTGGGAACTGAACCAGGGACCTCTTGTGTGGTAGGCAGGAGCCCAATCACTTGAGCCATATCTGCTTCTCTGCTCATTGTTTGATTCTTCTTTAGGAGGCACTGGAACCAAACCTGGGACCTCCCATGTGGGAGGCGGGCACCCAACTGCCTGAGCCACATCTGCTCTCTGGCTTCATCTTTTTGACCAACCTCCTCCCATCCTGGAGTCATGGTTAACAGAACCTGGCCCAGATGTGTGTGCTAATTTGTCTTATCCAGAGGGAGCCTCTTTCTGTGGGAAACATATACTGTGCAAGTATTCTCAATTTCTATAATTTTTTCCAAGTAATTCTAATAGAAAATTCTAGCAGAACTTGAGGTAACACAATTTGAAAGCCATTAAACTGCTGTTGGAGAATCCCCCCCACCCTTCATGGTTTTAAGAAGAATGGGAAGACAAAAGTACAAAATTAAAAGTAACAGATGTGGAAATGATACTATTATCTTATGCTTACCATGCCAGAGCAATGGAGTGTCAACTTATTCATAAAAGTATGATAATTTTCTTTCTGTTGCCCGAGTTTATTTATTTTATTTATTTTTTAAATTTTATTTTGTACATTTAATAATTGAAAATATAAACAATTAAAAACTAAAAAGA